>JAOBYE010020458.1:0-23133 GCA_025403585.1 Parazoanthus swiftii | reverse complement strand
CCCCCCCCCCCCCCCCCCCCCCCCCCCCCCCCCCCCCCCCCCCCCCCCCCCCCCCCCCCCCCCCCCCCCCCCGGGAGAGTGGACTCAGTAATCTAAATAGCCAAACTAAAATAAACCTGCCGTCTCAAGTACCTGGTGGTTCAGCAAGCATACTCTGTAAAGTTTCAAATGTGTGTGGTTCTCTCTTTGTTTTGAACACAATGTCTTTATCCTTCCACTGGCCAAGGAAGATAATGGTCGTGTTCTTGTGTGCAATACATTTGGGTAACACCACTGTCCGACTAATGCACAGATCATGGCACAGGTTCCCTCCAGTTACGCCAGCTTTGTAATCATGGCACTAGCAAATTCAGTTTGGCAGCCATTAAACATTGAAGTGTAGTTTATAGTTTGACTACTGGAATTCAATGGTTTTGTAGTGTTATAAGACCTTGGGGTTAACTTTATAATTTATAGAGGTTTCAGGGCTTCTACCCACTTAACCCCTCCCCCCCCCCAAAAAAAAATCCTAAAGCTTAACCTAACCCTAGCCTTGTTTCTAACCCTAACCTAAGGGAGGGGTAGTTACCCAGAAAACTACTCTGACGGCCCAACTAAGGCCCCCCTGCCCCCAACCCACTAATCACTATCATTTTATTCCAGGAGTTCTACACCTAGGATATTGGGACCACTTTTCTAAATTAAAAAAATATTGCAAACAAAAGCCAAAGTAATGTTAAACCACGAGTCTGGTTTGTGACAGTATGTGCATTCGTTTGTAAAACTTCCGGCCCGGAACGACATAAACAATCCAACGTGAAGAGGAAAGAACCTGGGTTCGAGGTTGGGTATGTTGACGTGATAAACAATAAATACTAACCAAGTTGTCTATCATTTGGTAAGCTCTCAGTTGTTCACAAGTCGGATCAAACTCGATGGAATTCCTTATCCTTGTTCCAGCGTACACAATGAAGGTGACTATGAGGGTACACGCGATACAAAGCAAGCGCTTCTTGCCAACGGGTCGAGGGCATCTCATCGCTTTAATATTCAGTTGGGTGCTGCCTTCACCTTTACGTGCATCTCTCCGTTCGAACGGCAACACTTCCTTCAATCATCACCATAACTCCATTCTGTAAAAGTGCTCTGCTCTATTCTACTTTCCGACCTTATCATTCAGCCAGTTTGCGTACTGAAGCGATCTCAAAATCATTGCGCAGAGAACCCTGGGAACTAGCGTGCTCACGTTGCGCAGTGAGTTTCCTTTTCCGGTCTTTTAAAGCAGGATGTATTAAGACTTCATTATTGCTTCAAAACCCTTCGAAAAGGGGGCGATCCATGCTCAGTTTGTGTGGCAATAAAGCGATTACGAGTGAAAGTGGGAGCACTTATGGATCTTGCGACCATCCGCGGAGTGAAATGACAGTGGGTCGCTTTTCCGTCAAACGGTGATCTCTTAATTTTCGGTTAGTTCATTAGTGGACGTCACGTATTTGTTGTAGTCAGGGTGCACATTTCAATCCTTCTGTCGTCTGCTGTTCATCTTTCTCTGTAGATCTATGGACTAGGAAGCAGACTGAAGAAATGTGTTTGTGATTTGAATTGAAATGTATATTAAATTAAGGAAGGATTGACGGTCCGCCGCCGCCGCTAAAAGTCTGTTGGTTGACCACGCAATTTGCCGCCATCATATCATACACGATACAACGGCTCCGTAGAAAAGTAACATGTATTAACATAACAAAATAAGTTTTGCCTACTGTTGATCACAACGTGTGATATTTTACCACTTTTGTTTTAGTGTTGGGTTGAAACTAGAGCTTTCCAGACCAGGAATGAATCGGGGAGCGAAAAAAGGTTTTTATTGTATTCACGTCAACAATAGCAAGTGTGGTGCTTCGCGCGGGCCCTACCGACCGGAAGTGGGTTTCACTTGTGTTATTTTGACACTTCCTGTATTCTGATTTACATTTTACACATTCAAAATTAATAAGCCGAATCAACAAACGCCAAGATTGGAGTTATACTTTCTTTTCATAATATACTCTTTTCGGTGTACAAGTTTGATTTTGTTTGCTCCCAACGGTGGAAAAATCTGGGTTTTTCGAGTATCTCCAGAACGAACACACCCAATTAAATCATAATCCAAATTTGGCACAATTAGTTTTGCTTGGGTGAGCGCGCGTGCCGCTTTTGTTCTCGATGTGACAGCATTCGATTTTAGCCAATTAGAACGTTTTATGTCCTGTTAGAATTGACATGCGTTACAAAAGTGCATGAGCGGGCGAAAAGTGTTGTGTGTCACTTCTGTATGTTCTGTCGAACAGGAAGTAGCGTCATTTGAGGTATGAAGTTTCAAGAAACTTGGATACGTTGAATTTGAGATCATCGCTGAGAGACAGACTACAAGCAATTAGCTAACTGGACTTGAACTTGCGTGTAACTCCCGCACGAGGAAGGTGATAAAATGCCACGAGTTGTACCAGAACAGAAACAACGATTCGAAAACGACGAATTATTTCGAAAGTTATCCCGTGAGACCGAGGTAATACGGGAGTTTCGAAGTCTCAAACTATTATCATGCTTGAATGAACTATATTCGATCAACACTAGTAATTTCGTTTCCACGTTGTTTTCTCAGGTTAAATACACGGGATATAGAGACAGATCGCACGAAGAAAGAATAGTGAGATTTCAGACAGAATTGAGGGATGGTCAAACTCATATAGTAAGTGGTTTTTATCAGTTAATAGTTTTAAATGACTTTTACGTTTTGAAGTTTTATTTGTTGGAGTGCGCACGATTTTGTGGCGTTTATATGCTTTAAAGCAAACAAGTGCTTAACCCGAGTTTTCCGCGTGTGTTTTGCAGGCATTCGTTTCTTCAGGAACAAACCTGTTACTACATTTCCAAAAGGGCGAAGATGGCATTGTACCGAAGGAATTTGTTGATTTTGAGCGAGAGCCAGGCAAAGTAAGTTTAACTTTCATTTTACTTTTGACTTTTTAACACAAAAGTATTTTAATAAAGAGATTGAGCCTGGTTTTGTGTTTTGATTTCAGCCAACGAAAATTTTATGGATTTTCTTTTTCATCTTATTAGCTATACATTTTATGAAATTCTTTTCCAGTTATTTCAACTTTTAAAAACAATATACATATCATTCTACCCTGTTAATAAATGAGGTAAGTGATCGTACTAGTGTAGTAAACTTGGAAGAACGCCAGGGAGTTCCTGCGAGAGCGAAAAGGGTTTAGTTGTTTGAAGCAGTGCGTGAAAAAATCATCTCAAAGTTTTCTGTTGCAAATTTCACTAGTTTCGCGGCTTGTTTACTTTCAACATCTGGCCAATAAAGCTACTTAGGACGGATTTCATGTTTTAATTATGAGCGCCAGGACGGCTGTTTGATAAACATTCATAAAAGCCGCATTATCATAAATAGTTTTCGTTCAGTTCCGCGGGTTCGTCCAACACGGAAATCTATAAAAATGAGACTTTGACAGCTTATTATTAACGTGCATTTTTTGGCTGTTCCGTATTTCCGTGGCCGTGAATAGATGCTCAGTGTTCAGGTCAAAACTCTTGGCCCAAACAAGAAATTTTTGCACGTGCAGGTTTTTAAATTATTGATTAACTAAACTAGAAGACACTGCATTTGAATGGTTTGCTCGGCATTTCAAAATGGTTTCATTTGTACAGTGTCGTGAGTTTTTATTTACTTAATTTCGTGTAGCGAATCAGGCAATTCCAACGTATTAGAATGGTTAATTGCAAGCAACTAGTTTTAATTTCGTTCGATTAGTGCTTAATGACAATAGGTGAAAAAGAATTAGCAGTTGACATCTCATCATTTCCAAGGTTATGTGTTGACATGCTCGTCATTGATACACATCTTTGACATATATCATCCAGCAGATTTTGTCAAAGCATTGACATCTTCTGGACCCAAAAATTTCAAGTTTCAGTTTTTGTTGCTTTTATACAATTACATGTAGCAAGCAACTAAAAACCCAGGTATCCCTGCTTCCCTTCGTACTCACGCAGATGTTTTTATGTGATATTCCCTCCGTATTTCGTCTACTGTAACGCGATATCGGAGTATCATACTCCATAATAGTTGAATTCGGCCGAGCGTGCTGCCAGTTTTGAAACAAGCATCCTGATATTGTTTTTGAGGGTTCTCACGCGAAAAATGATAACATGGAATGATGGATTAGATTAAACGAGTTAAAAGTTTCTCCGAAATCCGAAATTGTGTTCATTCCTGTGGTTTTGTTAATATAATTATTTCTTGAGACGTGCTGGTTCGTAAATGTACAAGTGCGCGAAAACACATTCGTGTTCAGGCAATCTCTAGCTTCCTCTCGTTTTGTGTTGCACAGATTTTCAATTTTGTTTTAAGAGATATTAATATTACCAAATATCAACTATCAAACTTTGAAGTGTGATTTAGTTGAACTGGAAATATTTTCGTTATAGGAGAAATTAACATCCACCAAAAAGATAGACTTTGTTCTGAAATTGAAAGTAAATAACAAATATTTAACGAAGAATTTACAAAACTGTTGGAGTTCAGCTAGAATTAAGTAGTGGTTGTATCAACAATATATGGGAAGGGTTAGAACAATACTTTAGATATAACCACTACTTTAGTTCTATAAGAAAATTTTAAGAACTCTAATTAAGCCAAGACATTTTTTTACTTTTATCATTTGTTGACTAGTAAATGTTTTAAACGCAATTATTCATTGATTCAACTTTTGTTTTGTAATAGAATTACTCTTGTCTTATTAATAATGAGGCTATTTTATTTGAAAATGTTTTGTTCTCAAAGCAGCTGTAGTTAGTTTTGTTATAGAAATAAAAATGTTTCTATATACCTAATTAAAGCCACCTATGTTTTGAGTAAAGTTTTTGGCCCAAATGTTCTTTTGCCCATTGACTCTTGCTTGAAAATATATTTGTTCTCAGGTATTAAATCCAGTGAAAGTATTTTCTATTTTCAGGTTTAATTTTAATCAGGCTTTTATACCAGCTTTTGTTAAAATGCCTAAACCATTTTTGCCAAGAACAGTCTTTATTCTCAGTCCCCAAGCACATGTTTTGTTGTATCTCCTACTATGCCCTTAGCTAATTTATAAATCTATTTCTATTCTATTTGACATAAGTTCGCTTTAAAATAAAATGTTTAAAAATTTTTAAGGCTATAAAAGTTTAAAAGTTTCTTTGAACCTAATGTTTTCGACATACCCTGAAGATGAATTTTATGTCGAAAACGTTAGGTTCAAAGAAACTTTTGAACTTTTATAACCTTAAAAATTTTTTAATAAATATTTTTTCTCTCTGCAGGTTCATATAAAAAGTTCCTTCATCATGAATGGAGTCTGTATAATATATAAAGGCTGGACTGACTTGCAGAGATTAGACGGTTTAGGGTATTTGGAGTTTGATGAGGACAAAGCAAAGGTAAAGAGAGTTTTATATAAACCTTTGCTTCTTTAAGGGTCATTCAAACAGCCATAAGTTTGTGGGTTGAAAAAGAGAGGAGGGACATAATTTAGTTGTTTGATAAAGCAGGAGGACACAGCTAATATAATGAGCTATCCTAGAACAGAATTAAGGGGTACAATGTAGGCAGGGCAGATATTGGGCATTAACTCACTCCTGATAGCCAAAGGGTTGGATATTTGACAATAATAGATATTGCAACTAATCTAAGCAACTTAAATAAATTACATTTACCTTTTCCTAATTGAAAATTTGAACAAAAATCCTGCATAAAGTTCAAAATAATTAATGTTCTACATCTGCATACCCCGCCCTCCCCTCACTCTGGCTTAGCTTTGATGGGTGCTCAAATAACCCCACATCTGTTCAGCACTAACATTTCAGGCAGCTAGGCAGCTTTTAAAATTTTCTCCCCAAATGTCATGCCCCTGTTTCTGTTTAACACAGTCAGGTATATTAATGCATAAGACTGGCCAGGAACCTCCAGGACAATACTTTAGACAGTGTATATGCTTGTGTGTCTGTCTTGGGCAGTGGGAGGAGAAATCCATGGTACTCTGAAGGAATCAGGTTATTTCTGGACATAGTTTACAGTTTTAATCCTAGTCAGGTGTTTTAGAGGTGTCTAGACACCCCTGAATGCCTCTAGACACCTTGTTTATACAGCTCTTTTAAATTATACCCTTCATAGTTATACTTAGATTTTCAATAAAAAACTAAGCAACTTTTTAAAACTGTCAGTTGATACAAAGAAACAGCAAAAAACCCTACTATTCAAACAAAAAACAAGCCAAAATCAAAATTAACTATTTTTTCAAGAAAATATTTATTAGCTGAATGTGCTTTTGAGACCTTTTCCAGTGGATGATCCTTCCAGAATATCTTATTGGTCTGGTCTCTTTTTTAAGAGTACAGTCACTGAAACTATAAAATAAAAAAACAGTTGAAAACTTGTTGTACTCACAATTATGGCAAAATTAAAGGCAGGCAATGTGAAATTGTCAGACTAGTTGTCTGCCTGACAATATACTTCTCAATAAAAGTTCAATAAAAATACATATTCATTTAGTTTATTCAATTTTTTCTACAGACAGAAGATAGAATAATGCGGGAAGCTTTAGAACAAGCAAAACAAAGGTTAGCAGAGTTTGAGGAGCGACAGCGGCAATGGAGAGAAGAACAACAACGGAAGGAGAGCGAGGCAAGTAGCCTTCAACATAAATTTAGGTAAAGTTGGATTTTATGTTTATGTACTCACACATGACTTGGTTTAAATAACAAGAAAGGTCCTCTCATGAGCACATGCATTCATTTACAATCAATTCTTTGTACTTTTTGGGTTTTGGCTAGATGAATCTGCTTAGCTGTTAATGAGCTGAATGTTTTTTATTAGTTCTATGTCTTTCTTAAGTTTCAATTTGTCTGCATTCACAGTTTGCGTCATTAAGAAGGTACTCTGCTTGCATGTTAATCTTATTAGGACTGCAGACAGTCTTGATATTAGTTACTGTATTTTCCACTGTAGACTTCCTCTTCTGGGACAGACATGACCACAGGAAATAACACAGTTTACACATTTTTGTAATATAAAGCAAAGTGTCCGGATGTTTTTACTTCATTATTATTTGATAATAGTTTTGTGCAGGTCTGGTCAAAGTATCCCATGGTGTTATGGTAGTTGTTTGTTTGGCTTCAGATCTTGATGCCAGTTGCACTTTTTTATTAATTAAATGTTACCTTCATTTCTGCATTTCTAACAATGAGATTTAAATTGGATTCATTTGGAGTGTAATTCTGGATTAGTTGTCAGTTTTGTCACTTTGTCAATCACTTTGATGTGGCTGTAATATAATTATATTAGTTAACATCCTGTTTGCAAAGAATTCACACATTTTCAAGGAAGTGAGTAGAACAACACCTGCAAAAAATTATTTTAATTTAATTTAAGAATTTGGAACATATCTTTTTTCACACTCGCTGATTAATAATGTAATCAGGCACCAATAATTGCACTACCAGCTGCACAGTTATAAATTGGCCTGGGAATATTTTACTACCTTGGTCTCATGTTCCAATTAGTTTGATCAGGAAGTTAAAGGATGAACTCAGCTTTTAATAAATAAAAAAAATCGAAGATACAACTGACAAAAAATTGACAGCAAAAAAGCTCAACACTACTAGTGACAGATAAATTCATATGAACTCATGGCAGTGATAAGTATAGTTGGTGTTGTTCCAAAAATACCTACCCTGGAGGAAGAGTTGATGCATTATGGATAATCATACCACCCCTCTGCAAACTCCAGTTTGAGCCCATAAATTCCTTCAGAAATATTGGCTTCACTAAGGCCACAGTTTTTAAAGTTAATCTTTAGGTTTATGGATCTGCCTCACCTAACAATATTATTGAATATTTGGTTGACGCTGATCCTTGTAAATTAATGTATGTGTTTAAAGTGGACATTGATCTTGAGGATCAGTGTAAGTCTAAACATGTGTACTGGTAAGGATATGTCTCAAGGCAGTCATGTGTATACCCTTGTGCTACATACACTCAATCTGTACCTTCAAATAGGTGAATCCTGGCCATATATAGCCATTTTATAAAAAGCTACTATTTAATTAAGGCAGCACCACTAAGCAAGCTGCATTCGTATTACTTGCTATGGCATGCAGTCAGTTGTTTTCAAACCATTTTGCACCCAACCTGTCTTGCTTCAGTGCACAAAATAAAACAAGGCGTATCAACAGTTAGTTTGTAATTATCATACTATAGCTAGCTAGGAGATAAAATATGGAAGTATTCGAGACTTAAAGTGATCAAACTTTTTTACCATAGCTATATTGTAATTGTCAAATCACTATTGATCAATTTTTTAACTTATAGGCAAAGTTAGGACATCATCTACCAGGAAATGGCCACAAACACTGACACATATATCAAGTGGTTTTTTGCCAGTTGTGCGACATCACCAGTCTGTTTCTTACTGTTGGACTGCACAGGCCTTTGGACTGACTGCAGTGTACAGCAGCAGGGATGCATAACATGAAATTAGATTGGTTTCACTTGGAGCAACAAATGTACAGAATTTGTATGAAGCATTGCATTTATGGACAAATATGGAAATCCACTCCAGAAAGAACAAGTTATAATTTCAAGAGAGGCCAAGCTTCAATAAGCTGATCAAGATAGCTGAACAGAAGTGATAAAGTGCTGAAACTGCATTCAAGAGTTATAAGCTTTATATGTGGTGCAAAAACATCATAGAGATAACTACAATATAGTAAGAATCAATTCTAATATATGGACAAGAGAGGTCAATAAACTGCTCCCTCGATGAGTAACATAATGCTATAAGCATATTTAACATTTATTTATATAATTTAATATTTTACTTAAGTGAGTGTCAATTGTGAAAGGTTAAGTTTTACAGCCAGTTGGTCTTAGAGTGCCTATTTCTTTCATTAGTTGCCATTTTAAATCCTAGACTAGATTGTTTAGCCAAGACATCATTTGATCAAGTGTACAGCATGGCTTGCCAGTAAACTGTCTAATGCATGTGTTCAACAGTCAGAAATTTCCCAGAATACATGTACATGATTGTACAGACGTTTCACTTAATAATACAATCATATGACAGTCAGATGACAGTGACTTGGAGCTGGTGAAATAAGTATTTCACAGAGCAGGATAGCAGTGTCAGCTGGCAACTAGTGTTAAATTGCCCAATTTGTTTGAGGTACCAAAACATGTTGACATTTAAGTGATCAATATTTTATTAAATATTAATTAGGTTGTGTTTTCTGATCTGATTCTGACTTAACTCAGTTACTGCTGTGAATAAATTATCTACACAGTTTGAAGTTTTAGACTCATTTCTAAAGGTTTCGGAAACATTTATTTATGTTTTTAAATTTTTTTTTTTTTTCCTAGTGGGCAAGACCCCAGACCAGGATTCTAGTAAGCAGCCTTATACCTTCCGCACTCACTCCAGCCACTACTTTCAAAATTGCTAGACGACCAATGTGTACACCATTTATGCGTATACTACAAGCAGTTGAAATTTTTTTGTTTGAATAGTAGACAAATAACTGTTTATTTTCAGGTTTATCTAAATTAGCACTCTTTAAATTCTAATAATCAAGTTTAATTGGTATAATGCATTTTACAATTGAGGAGTCACATCTTATTTTCTCTCACAGACAATTGTTTTTACAAAGGGAGTAGTTTGTGTAAATTTTAGCCTTTTATTTGGCCAGGCGTGGGTACAATGAGTTAATGTGCATGGTTCACCTCATTTCCAATTAAGCCATCACTTTTTGAGATGCTTTGGCCACCCCACTTGTACTTTTTTGACCAATCCCTAAACTTCTACCGGCAAAGATGATTTTTGAAATAAGCACCCATTTTGGATAAATATCAAGTGAACCTTTATGAAATTTTGGAAATTGTCACCATCTTTCTTTGAATAAACTACCACCACTAATATTATAAAATGGGTTTTTGAAATAATATTTTAAGTGCTTTATACTTATAAAACGGTATTATTAGAATGAACCTTTCCATGGCTACTCTAATTAAATCAGCTAACTGTAGAGCAAAGTTGCTAAAAATATAGTCGGTAGTCAAAAACATTAAGTTATCAAAGTCAATTTTTACTCGCCCAATGATTGAATAAATAAATAGATGTAAATTCAACATAAGGTTTACAGGTACAAATATGATCAACAAACAAATTAACTTGAAAAAGATAAATTCAAATAATTAAAGGAAAATGAAAAGTGATTTACTGTAATCATACACTTCTAAAGTTTATAGCTAACTAGCACAAAATATACCTATTTGTTCACCTTTCATCCAATTGCAAACAGTGATCAATGACCAAGACCATTAATTTACCTGTTGTTATATAGTATGTAATTGCCATAATTGCACAATCATGTAATTAACTTAATTGTGATGTCATCATAATGTATTAAATACTTTCAGATATCTATATATAATAACCTTTTTATGTGAAATATTGTTAAAATGTTTCATCTCTATGAACAACATAAAATTCTTTATTTTACCTATCTGATTTGTGTTTACAAACTAACTAGTAGTGAGTTGAAATAGAACCTGGTTAATTAGGGACCAGTCAGTTTGAGAAAACAAGGCATTTTTCTTGCCAGGTTTTTTTTAACAAACCCCATTTCTGTAAGACTGAAAACTGTGTCTAAGCAATTTTCTAGGTGAGGTATTTGGGGGATTTTTTTCCAGTATTTTAATTTGATTTTGTTTCTCAAAATTTAAAGGAGAAATATGCAAATTTTGTGCCCTTTTCTCATTGTCCCCATTGCCCCCTTATTCTTTTTTCTCTCTGTTTTCAAACTTTAAAGGTAGGTATCTAGCAATAAGCTCACCTGTTTTCCCCACAAATTTTGAAGCCATAATCTGTATCTATAACAACAACAACAACAATACAAAATAATAATAATAATAACTTGACCAAGGAGATGTGCTGGAGTTGAACCCACCAAGTTTTACCCTTGGTCCTGAAGACTGGGCGTCAGTTACGTTAGCGTCTTAGCTGATTGATTAGATGGTTATCAGTCCTATCAGTGATCAGTAATTAATGATAAATAAGCAAGTAATCTAGTTTATTAGTCTAGTTAGTTATTTGTTAAATCGTCAGAAGAGTATCCATACCTCCCACCCTCTAACCACCCTTTCCTACCACCCTCTCCTCCCTGGTTACCCTCCATCCTGCTCCCAAGTTCCCATCCTCTTCCCCAACCCTACCAGTTCATACCCCTCCATTTTGGGGCTCCCACAGTTGTTTCCCCTCTTGTCCCAAGCTGCTCCCTCTCCTCCCCTACCTCTCCCAGGTTCCAACCCCCCACCCTCTGTTCCCATCCCTTTTACTCCCGGGTCTACCATCCCCCCTCCATCGTCCGTTTCTTCGAATGATGCATTAGTAATTATCAGGTAAGCATGTTAAGTTGCATATGGTTATAATGAGTTGCAAAACAACCGCCAAGTTGTCCAAACTCAAAGTTTCAGTAATGACTTAAGAGTCTTGAAGAGTTAGGAGATGGAAGTGAGCTTGACACGCTCTGAGGTAGGAAAGTAGGAGAAAAAAGGCCGCTGAAGACCTAGAACAACATCGAAGAGGTGTGTGGAAAGCGATAGGGAGATAGAGCCTAGAGGATGGGTGGACATCCTAAAAGAGACACACCTCAGTGGATGATCGAGTTGGTTGGCGGGAAGAGTGTCAAAGATGAAAGACGAGCAATCCCATAATATCTGGGATATACGAACATTACAGCCGAAATTTAGATTATTTAGATTGAAGCATATTGCCTATAAATGAATCAGACCGCACAGAATTGTTTACAAAAGAAGCCAGAAAGAAACTCTACATCCGCTCGTTGGTCTCAAACAGAAAAACGAAATACCAGGAGAAGACGCAAAAGTACCAACAAGTTGGCTCCCAAATTTCACAATGAAGCAATCCAATGTAACAACTGGTGCCCTTGAAGCTGGACGGGGCTCACTGTGAGAGATCTCAGTGAGATGTATGGGACGAAGGAAGCTTTACACTCTGTCACAGCAATACGAACAGTCGGCCCCAGTATGCTTTTTGCGAATCAAGAACAAATTCAAAATGTCTTAAATTATAGTCGAACAAACAAATTAGGGTGAGCAGGGAACCGCTTAGGTCCTGTATTACCCTAACTGGATAGAATAAGCAACTTTAGAAAGAAAAAAAGACAGACAGCAGGCAGACAGACAGACGTCGGTTCTAGCCACGGCTGTCAACCAGGATGCACCAAAACAATGGTCGTTAACATAAGTCCCGCTCTCGAGGACACCATATATGTTCTGTGGCTGTAACTAATCCACCTTGACCAAGCTCAAGCTCATTGCTATACAGTTACGGAACATTTCTGTTATCATTCTAAAATCCAAGATTTCGCAGGCGCTCATCTCTCTCCTTGTTGATCTTCGCACGTACGGGCTGTCCATTTCTCAGCGTATCCGCGACAGATCAATCGACAACTATTCTCTGCAATACCGCTGGCCGTCCGCACACAATCCATGACCCAGTGGAATGACATGTTCTCTCCAAGCGAGACAGCCACCTTATCCCGTCCAAATTTGTGAGTTAGTACCCGGGCGACAGCGATCCCTGGGTTGAGTAACTTTAACCGCCCAGCCCGAGTAAGACTGACTAGTCAGGGTCCGACTCTGACGATGACCCAGTTCCTCTCAACAACCTTGTAGCACCCCAAGCAGACAATCCGGTACCCAGGATATCTAGCTATCATCGCTGTATCACCTTATCGAAGACCAGGGTCCTTTTTTCATCGTCTAATGACCTTTTTGAAGACGACCGGCTCACCACTGGTTAGGATGTTTTTCACAATGTTTGTGGCCGTTGATCGTGGCTTAAGTTTAAAGTTCTCCCCTTCCTTAGCTTGTGGATTAAAAGTATGACTTATGACGCCGAATTATCTGACAAAACTAACAGCTTTCTTAAAACCCGAATTTTGCAGGCATTCCTCTCCATTCTTGATGAGCTACGTCCATGCGTGTTGGTAACATCTTTTACTCTCGTGGTGGTTCCGTAGGTCAAAGTCATTCCGACCAACGAACTTTCCGATCTTACATTATGTGCACGAACGCTGTTTGCCGACACAAACGACTCGTCTCTTGACCTTATGGACTACTGGTACTTATCTGAACTTACCAAACTGACATTGGCGTGATTGGATAGCAACCTTTTTGTAACCCGCAGTGATATTACTGTCCGACCAACAAAGCACAAAGTTCAGTTGTGTGACATTATGGCAGCACTTCTCGCCACACGCTTCACCCTTCTACAAGGCATACTCAGACCCCTTTGCTTCACAATATACCAGGGCCGTAGCAAGGGGTAGGGCCGGAGGGCCCCGTGCCCCCCCCCCCCGTTTTTTCCCCAGCAAATGTGTCAAATGTATCAAGCTCAGCAAATTGCTCCAAGTTTGAGAAAAACTTGTCATATTTTACTAGTTTAAGACACTCTGATTTTGTTTCAAATGGCGTTTAAATCCAGGAAACACGTTTTTAGACAAACTAATTTTCAAAATTTCACAAGGGACCATGCCCCCGGACCCCCTAAAAGGCTCACACCTTCGGTTCTTGCCGGTGCCCCCCAGTTTTCCAAGGCTTGCTACGGCCCTGTATACAGTGCAGAGTCACACTGTCGGTGACTATCTTCAGCTGTCTACGTCGCCAGGCACTGACCCCGATGCCTTGTAAGCCCTCGAACCAGAGCACGAAATCGCAGTCATTCTCTGTCTTAAGCCTTAAGTGTCCTCCGTCACCACCCACGCAACAAACACTACCTTTCTAACCGCCTCCGCCCGCCAAAAACCTCATCCTCCCGTCCTCCATATCATCACCACACTCACCCACCTGTTAGCACACGATTCTCTACAACGGTCAACCTTTATCCATACCAGTGCTTGTCTAAGGACACCTGCGCTCAACGTTCACTTTGACGACGAAGTAACACCATCACTGTCAAATAGATCGTGTTAGATCCAGGCCTTTGTCCAAATTAGTTCCGCCAACCTACTCCCTAAGCACAAAAACTGGCTCCTAAAATATGTACAACAAACGCGCCGTAGAAAAGCTGAAGCGCGCTAGAACATACAAGCGTGTTGCTAAGGCAGAACATGTCGATGTTAGTGTTTAGTACCTAGCTGGATACTTCATTCTTTGACAGGCAATCAGGTGACTGTTTTCAACTTGTAACAGTTTCTCAGTACTGCATCTTGTGAGAGACTCAAAAGTCTTGATTTAACAGACCTTCTACCGACTTCCCCTAGCTCCATTATCTGTAAAACGCTGTGGGATTGCTACCCAATTCAAAAGTATTCACGTTTATACTCTGTTGCTATGGGGATTTGATCTTCCGTATCCTTAGCTAGCGGTCACTCGGCAAAGATCGCCAAAGCGTAACAACTTTTATCGCTGACCAAGCTAATCATAATTCCAGGTGCGATATGGTCCAACGATAGCTAGCCGGCCGTACCCCCACAAGTTTGCTGCTCTGTCCTTCGTGAAACCACCCTACCTCGTCTGTGCGTTACTACAAACACTAACAAATGTATTGGCACTTTTCTTCTACGACACTGTAAACCTTCAGTAAGTTACTCACCTGCGACGAAATCTTCAACTGACATTAGAACTGTCGCTTGACAAGATTTCCGTCCCTTTATTTGAGGAGACGCGGCATAAATAACAGCCTCCAATCCCCGTAGAGGTTTGACCGGAAAAGGTTTTCTCGTCCACGATTTTCGTTGGCCTATTGTTGTTTAAAAGGTCGTTCATCTTGGGTTTCTTTTGGGCCACATCACGAATTCTGCCCCGTTTGATCGAGCGCAGCTAGTATTTTTGTTAAGAACTCTACCTGATTGACTGACATATGGAATGAGATCCGCCAGCACTTCTGTTTCTAATCCTCTGGTGCAGCGTCATCCAATCTCCCGTCCTGAGCGAATGTCATTGTACTCACGCAGTGCAGGTGACCCCAGACACTGGCTTAGCTTCAAACGTGGTTCGCGCCTTACTTGCGATGCTATATGATGCTTCATTGGAACCCTTCCTGCCACGACCAGGCGCTCCCAGTCTTTCCTGCTCCGTTGCCATACCATGGTCTTCTATACTGCATCTCTCCCCGACTGCCTTGGTCTTTTTCTCTTTTAAGTAGTAAACTCTTCTCCATCAATGTCAAACTTGACCGCTAACTAATTCTTGCCCCAGAGTTCTACCATTTCTATGCACTGAAAGCTATTAATTGGAAGAAAGAAACCTTGGCATATTGATCTTACCCTCCTGTCACAGCGCAAAGGGCGAATCTTACAACACAACGGGGGCACCCTTTTACTAGTTTTAGCTTGAACCTGCAGGTATCTTCGCTGGCTCTTGAACAAGTCGGTGTCTACATTGAATATTCATACACTTCCTCCCTTGCTTTAAAATAAACCCAGAGGTGGAAGCAAGCTTGTGATATCCTTCGGCCAAGTTGCTCAGTACTGCAAGCCTCAGCAAGAATTCCTCCCACATTATTAGCGACGCGTGCTGATTCCACCAAGTACTGTCAGCCCCCAAACCACCTTTAGCTTCACGGCCTACTTGTCCTTGTTGGTCGTTCACCTGCGCCACGTTTGTGGAATTAATCTCCTTTCATCAGACCTAGCTTAGTTTGCATCCCGTCAATCACGCAGTGCCCAGCCCCAGCCGCAAAACCTGCAAATGCACTGATTGCTGAAGCAGAATTCTCCGTTGTACAATGCATCTCTGCCTTTGATTTATGGAATGATATGTTTGTATGTCTTTCACCAGTCGAACAGCATGACAGGCCACAGAAGTGCTCTGGTTTCCGGCCAACTCACTCTCGTCTGAGCCAAGGCTACTAAAACACGGGATGTTATAATCTTTAACTTAAAGACGTCCTTGTTTCCCCTGACGGAGTGCTTGTTGTTCCAAGATACTCAGCCTTTCCAGCCTATTCGTGCGCGCACAGTGGTGCCCCGCGCCGTGTTTGATGCACTTTTGACAGTATCCCTCCAAGTAACAAACAAAACGCTTGTCCAACAGGTATTTTTTCGCATTGGACATTTGAAAGGTTGTCAAAGCTACGGTGGCCCATATAAGATATGAGTTCAGATATTTTTAAAATAACATTGTCAGTCAGACATTTTACAATAAATTCTTAGTTGTAAACATCGCTTCAGTTACAACTCGAATTTTTGTGACCAATTCACAACTCCGATTTTTGCTATAAAAATCGGCGAGTTATAAATTGCAAGATTTTCACAACTCTGATTGTGGAGTTAAAATCCGAGTTGTACATTACAAATTCTTCAAAGTTCGCATTTAGGAGTGTAAAATCTGAGTTTCACAATTCGGATTTTTGTAGTTAAAATCCGAAATTTTTGCAACTCGGATTTTTGCAGTAAAATTCCGAGTTTTAAATTAAACGATTTTCACAACTCTGATTTTGAACTTAAAATCCTAGTTGTAAATTAGAAATTCTTCAAAGTTCGCATTTGGGAGTGTAAAATCTGAGTTTCGCAATTCGGATTTTTGAAGTAAAAATCCGAATTGTAAATTGGAAGATTTTTACAACTCGAATTTCTGATTGACAAAGTTATTTTGAAAAATATTAAACTCATGTCGTATAAGGGCCACCGTAGTAGCCTTGACAGCCTTAAACGTGTTCAGAGAGAAAAACTATTTGTTGAACAAGCGCTATGTTTGGTATTTGGAAGGATGCTATCAAAATTCCAACAACCACGGTGCGGGACACGACTATGCGCGCAAGAATAGGCTGGAAAACCTGAACATCTTAGAACGACAAACAGTTCGTCAACGTCCTTATAGGACAGCGATTCACCCGCGTATTTAATATCCTTGGCTCATATGGGCAGCTGTACAAAGCAGACTTCTCTTTTGGCTGTGAAGGCTTAAAGTGACTAGTCTTGTTCTGGGCCAGATACAACCATTAGCACCTTGTCCGCTGTAACGCGTAAATCCCGTCAATTCATTCTCGTCACTGGGGGGTCTGTCTCATAATACACATTGACTTATATCGTTGCTAGTGAAAAATACGGCCCTTTTTGCAATACCACAATAGTCTTGTTGGCGTAACGTCGGTCACTTTGCGATGAAGGAGTGACAATAGATGAAGACCCTGTTGCTGGTTTTACGGTGCTGTTGAGCGACAGATACTTCAATTCCACGGAATCCTCTTTGAAGTTAGCAGGATTCACACAAGTACCTCGTTGTTCAACGCGCTATTGAGGAGCTCGAACTGTAACTCCTTGCCTTACCCAGTCATTGGTGGCTAGCTCAAACATGGATTTCGCTTGCTGAGCGTGGATACAGGTAGCAGCTACTAGTGAGCAGTATCTATCTTTTTCTGTACACTTCTAGCGAACGCTGCAAGGCTCACGGTAAATCACGCATCCATACCTCATTACCTCTTTGTGTGACTTGGCATTCTTCAACTGTGGCTAAAAAGGACAAAAACAAACTCAGCGTTCCAACTTCGGCACAGTGAGCTTTGTGTCCATATCCGAGTGCTACACAGCTCAGCCAACACTCTTGGCGTAGTCTCTCCAAAATCCCATTCGTAGTAAGACTGACTACTCCGATCTCACATTATGTGGAAGAACGCTGTTTGCTAACACAAAAGACTCCTGACCTTATGGACTGCTGGTACTTACCTGAACTTACCAAATTGACATTGGCGTAATTGGATAGCAACCCTTTTCATATCCCTGTCCGACCAACAAAGCACAAAGTTCAGTTGTATGACGTTATGGAAGCATTTCTCGACGCCATTCTGCAAGGCATACTGAGGACCTTTTGGCTCCAACATCCAGCTCAAACTCGTACTGTTGGTGATTATCTTCAGTTCTCTACTAAGCAAGACACTGATACCGATGTCTTGTTGGCCCTCGACCCCAAGCGCGACAGCCAGCTCATCCTCCACATGAAGCCTGAAATGGCCTTTGTAACCGCCCGCGTGCCCAACACTACCTTGTCAACCAAATTAGCCAATAAACAAGCTCATACCACCTTGTGTTATCACCGCCTTCACCTACCTGTAGCACGCCATTCTTTACAAGGATCAATCTTGATCCAGACCAGTGCTTGTCTAAGGATATCTCTGAACAGTTCTAAACACTCAACTTTCACTTTAACAACGTGTTCAACACCACCATTGCCAAACACATCGTTGTAGTGCTGAGATCTAGGTCCTTGTCAATACTTGTTCTAACCTTCTCCCACAGCGCATAAGCAGGCTCCTCAGAGGCGCCACAGAAAAACCGAAAACCAAAATCGACGCGCTAGAACATCCAAGCATATTGCAAAGGCAGATAAGGTTGATCTCTATGTTGAATGAATGAATACTTCATTCCTTGTGAGGCAATCCAGTTTCTCAGTACTGTAAGTACCAGTTGTCGTCTATGCGGCGAAATGTTGACAGCATCTTGTGAGAGATTCAAAGTCTCGGTTTACTCACTATCGATCTGCTACAAGCTTATACTCTGTCGTCCTCTAAAATTTGGTCGAGTGATAAGGATTGCTGATATTCCATGTGTCGATGGTACTGCATCAATGCAAGTCCCCACATTCAGCGTCACCTGTTTATTCAAGTGCAACAACCTTTGTCGCAGGCCAAGCACATCATATTTCCAGACTTAATATGGTCAAATCCAGCTTGCAGACTAAATGCCCATAAGTTTGCTGTTTTCTCCTCGGTGAAATCACCCTCCCGAGACTGTGCATGACCTACAAAAATTCGTCTTACGACCCTAACCAACTTACTGGCACCGACCAGAGGAAAACTCAACACCTTCTACGACACTGTAAACCTAAATACAATACTCACCTTCGAGGAAATTTTCAACTCCGATATGGTCATAAAAACGGTGCTCAGTCCGAGATGTAGTGTAGCGCAGACGGAGGCAACTTCCGCCTCTGGACTTATGGTATTCAAACAACAAGTTACCTGGTTGTCCAGGGAAATTGAGGCTCTGTACATTGCAAATGTCACATTTCAGCCTTCACGTCCACACCGCGCGTAGTTTCCAACATGAATAATAGGTCCGTTAGTAAACACCAACAATAAAACACAGACATTTAGGAATGATCATTTACCACGAGGAACGGCTGGTCTTTTTTCGGGGGAATGACGGTATTTTTTTTTTTCGGGTTTCGGAAAGAGGGTCACAGTTTTCAGAGATTTTGAAGCAATGCAAACAGTAAAACTAGTACAAACTTTACAAATATGTCGAAACTTGCGCCATCGGGACTCGTTTGGCGTCTACTTTTTTCAAAATCTTAAGATCCACCCCCCTCCCGATACTATAATATTTAAGGGTAACATATTTTACTGCTTAGTAAAGTAAATAAAAAATAACTGATCTAAAAACAGGCAAAGAAATGATAAAATGTTGTTTATACAAACCACGTAGTCTGTCTAAGTTTCTACTCGCAATCAGGTCACCTCTTCACTGTTGATAAAAACAGAATGAAGTTGTAAGTTCAAGACTGACTAACGTAATAAACACTACCGCAAGTGCGCGAAACTCAAAATTTATTGTTACTTCCGGCACTAGCGAACAAATAATACTTCACATACTTATCCGTCTAAACTTTGAGTTGTGATGATTTTTTTTTATTTTAAACCTCGTGCTTTGAGTTTTGTATAGTTCATTTTTGTTTTTTTTTCGAAACAAATTTACATAAGTAATGCAGGATTCAGTCAACTACAGAAAAACTTATCAAATCTTCATAAACAAAACAAAAATCCTTCTACGACACTGTAAACCTCAAGTATAATACTCAACTTCAACGAAATTTTCAACTCCGCTATGGTCATAAAAACGGTGCTCAGTCCGAGATGTAATGTAGCGCAGACGGAGGCAACTTCCGCCTCTGGACTTATGGTATTCAAACACCAAGTTATCTGGTTGTCCAGGGAAATTGAGGCTCTGTACATTGCAAATGTCACATTTCAGCCTTCACGTCCACACCGCGCGTAGTTTCCAACATGAATAATAGGTCCGTTAGTAAACACCAACAATAAAACACAGACATTTAGGAATGATCATTTACCACGAGGAACGGCTGGTCTTTTTTCGGGGGAATGACGGTATTTTTTTTTTTCGGGTTTCGGAAAGAGGGTCACAGTTTTCAGAGATTTTGAAGCAATGCAAACAGTAAAACTAGTACAAACTTTACAAATATGTCGAAACTTGCGCCATCGGGACTCGTTTGGCGTCTACTTTTTTCAAAATCTTAAGATCCACCCCCCTCCCGATACTATAATATTTAAGGGTAACATATTTTACTGCTTAGTAAAGTAAATAAAAAATAACTGATCTAAAAACAGGCAAAGAAATGATAAAATGTTGTTTATACAAACCACGTAGTCTGTCTAAGTTTCTACTCGCAATCAGGTCACCTCTTCACTGTTGATAAAAACAGAATGAAGTTGTAAGTTCAAGACTGACTAACGTAATAAACACTACCGCAAGTGCGCGAAACTCAAAATTTATTGTTACTTCCGGCACTAGCGAACAAACAATACTTCACATACTTATCCGTCTAAACTTTGAGTTGTGATGATTTTTTTATTTTAGACCTCGTGCTTTGAGTTTTGTGTAGTTCATTTTTGTTTTTCTTCGAAATAAATTACATAAGTAATGCAGGATTCAGCCAACTACAGAATCTTCTTAAACAAAACAAAAATCCTATTAAAACTTAGAAATATAAAATTAGAACGATACTCTTACAGTAAACATACAAACCTCAGAATGCACTTCTGCGTGTTGTCTCCTCGTAGACCACATTCACGACCTCTCGTTCTTCTAGTTGGCCGCCATATTTCAAAGGTATATCCGAAAAGTACCTTCGCGCGCGCCTTGCCCACGTTCGCCCGAAATCTTGTTCATTCCGCTCGAAAATTCGGACCGTCTACATGCCTAGGGAAGGACCCACACCCTACATACCTAGGAAGAGGTCCCGCACCCTCAGACTTTTTACTAACTACACAATTACTCAATTACGTAACGTTTAACTAAATTACTACAATACAACTCAATCATCATACATTCTGTCTACCTGGCTATACTACACCTGAAGAGGTTTTACTCGCGTAGTTGAAAGCTCACCGACTCTTTTATTCTCCCACACCCCCTCGATAGAGAGAAAGACGAAGAGAAAGATGAGGGCCCATGGACACGAAAACAGACAAAGGTGCGAGAAAACCTCTCTTCAGGCGGCTGAACTGTATCTAACATTTTGTCATCCACTTCAGTGTTAGACGCGGCTTTAGTGTTACCCTGCGCATGCGCAATCAAATATTAAAATAGATGCGGCTTCGACAGCCATCACAGATAGATACGGCTTCGACAGCCAATACATACAGTACATACTTTAGGTATGGCTTCGACAGCCAGTACATACTAGTACGTGCTTTAGACACGGCTTCGACAGCCAACATAAATTAAACTAACTTACCTTTGATGTTGAGTAACGCTACATCAAGTAACTGTATCACATTAACGTGGATGATAATGTTTTCTTCTCTGTCTTGTCACTAACTATCTTTGTCTCAAGGTCTGTTACACAATATTGCTTTGAAAATAAGCGCTAGTTAAACTGGTTGCTAAAGGCAGCCAGTTAGAAAGATCTTTTGTATTGCGTTTTGACAAAAAAACACCAACAATACAAAGCAACCTTCTGTATACCAGATTTCAGACATGTAAAACAAGACTGTACAGAGCTGCTGACAAGATTGATTGGTTTGCAAAATACTTTTTATTTATATAATTCTTCTACGTTATAATAAAAATGCGATAATTAAAAAAAAACACTCAAACGTCCGATAATTCGCATCCAAAGGACGAGGCTGCAGTTATTTGCTTCCCGACTGCAATTGCTGTGTAACTGTCTGTACGTCTTTGTCTGCCTGCCTAAAAAGAACAAAAACGACCTATCTCTTATGGAACTTTATCGGTTTGCGTCCTCTTGTCTATATCCTTGCTTGCTTGACCACAACTCTGCAAGATAAATTTCGTGTCATTTAGAACTTAATAGTCAACACAACTGAATAGCCAACAAACACGGCCGAAGAATAGAACCGGTTTTGGTGAATATCAGAGATTTCAAATATCTCTCAAAATTAGTCAGTTCAGCAAAAACAGCTCAATGGCGGGAAAGAGATTAACTATTAAACTAATCTTTTGCTATCAGCTACACATACACTCCTAGCCAAATTACACACAACCATTCAGTCCAGTAAATACACATTCACCCTTTATAGACAGCTACCAACCCACCAAACTTGTCACATACATACACACACGCATACACACCGTAATAATGAGCAAATCTGCATTCCGCAGACAATCCACGAGATACCAATCTTTGTTAGACATACATTCACCCCTAATACCTAGCACCAGCCACAGAGTCCCCCACTCATCAGTTCTATCCAATCTTTGCTAGACACACACTCACCCCTAATACCTAGCACCAGCAACAGAGTCCTTAACTCACCAGTCATGTCCAAACTTAGTACGTCACCCACTCACAAAGAGTTATCCAAACTCTGTTAGTCACAGAATCACTCATTACGCCTAACCTTAGCCACAGAGACACACACTCACTTATTATGCCTCACTCTAACTACAATCAGTAAGTCACTCACCCACCAGATATGTCCCAACTCTGTTAGACACCCACCTAATATATCTAGCACCAGACACACAGTCACCCACCCACAAGTTATGTCAAAACTCTGTTAGTCACCTATTACACCTAGCCTTAGCCACAGACACACACACTCACTTTTTATGCCTCAGCCTAGCTAGTCAGTAAGTCACCCACCCACCAGATATATCCCAACTCTGTTAGACACTCACCTAATATATCTTAATCTAGCACGAGATACACAGTCACCCACCCACAAGTCATGTCTAAACTCTGCTAGTCATACACTCACCTATTACACCTAGCCTTAGCCACAGATACACACACTTACTTAATATGCCTCAGCCTAGCTACAGTCAGTAAGCCACCCACCCACCCAC
>JAOBYE010020347.1:0-23134 GCA_025403585.1 Parazoanthus swiftii | reverse complement strand
CCCAACATCACATCTCGTCAAAGTAGAGTGAACGTGGATATCTCCAGCATTAGATTTTCAAAAAGTTGGCAACTATGTGAGTTCGGACCGGTCTCATGCAATCTCCCTCTTTTAAATTCTTGTTCTTCAATCACAAAGTGGCTAACGCATTAATGTATGGGATCAATTTTGTTTTCTTGGCTGTAAGAATTTCCGTTATACGTGGGTTTGTTTTGATTTTTGAATGCACACTACTGCCACTACTGTCCCTTTCATAAATCTCCCAAGGCATCATTCCGAGTTCACGCGGGCAACGGCAAAACAAAGTATCGGTAACGGAATCCGGAGATCTACTCAATTCACGGCAGGGAAAATAAATGTTGCTAATCCATGGTCAGTGTAAAAGATTTAAACAATCTGTGTCAGATGAGGTGCATGATGAAGGATGATGCACAAAATTTCAGCATTACACGAGCCGAAAAGATGCGGTCAGAGCTAATCGCTTGGAAATTGGTCGCGTGGTTCTGGGCACGAAAATACCCAAGGCATATGATCATATGAAAGTTCAGTAAAAAGGTAAGCCGTTTTCTTCATTCCACGGCGGATTGAGCACCCCCACCCCCCATCCCCCCTACCCCCACAGCCCAACTACATCCTAGGGTTGTAAAAAGAAAAAATAGCAGCTTAGATTGACTTTCAGTTGATTTTGGAAAAGTCATGCACGGACCAAAAGAGACCCATGAAGTCTAACCTCCCACTTTTCACATCACCCTATTTCAAAGTGATATATAGAACCGTTTTAAAGAAAAACTAAAACACCGTGTTTAATAACGAAATTAAAAGGGCAAGCATCATGTAATTTAAGTTTTGGAGTGACAGGGGGGTCAGACTGACTACGATTAGTTAGTTAGGGGGAGAAGTGGCAAGTAAAGAATGCCATTTGCGCATTTTTTTTGTTTTATTTTAGGGTAAGCTTCAGAGGGGATCATGATGGGATGCGAATCCTTTTACTATATATTCTTTCAGCGGTACATAGTCACGTTTGAATGTAATCATCACTTTCAATTAACTCCAAAATTTTTACAAATTTTGGAGATGAACCACTTTGTCCATTTTGAACCACGTTCGCGTAACTGCGGTACCGGCAGAAGAATAAGTATACTTAGAACTGATCGGCATCCCGCACAATTAAATCCGGAATACTTTTAGTCAACGTCCTTGAAAAATGCTTAACAAGTAACCAATGTCACAGCCCATTGAAAGCCGAGGTCTTAAGATTTAAACTCCATATCTTTACACTGACTTGAGGATTTCCCTGTCTCTGAATTCCCTGAGATTCCCCTGAAAAATTTCACTGGCCTTTTACTACCCTGTCAAGTTTCCACATATCTCTTGCAAAACGGGACTCGTGTTTTGTCAATATTTTATACAATTTTCCAACAACACTATATTATTTACACTTTGGACGTATATAATTTCTAATTAAAAATATTAGGTTAAAAATACAAAAGGACTAACGTAGCAGCTCCTTCAAGCAGCTCTCTGATTGGGCAATTAAACAATAGACAAAACCTGACCATCCGAAAACAGAAAAGCTCTTTTGTAAGTAATAACAATGGTGTTATTTTTTTTCGAGTGTGGAAAAGTCATTTACATTGGATTGTCGCTGACCAGTATTAATCAAAGAAACTTAAAATACATCTGCTTCTCAGCCAATCACAAACACGGAAATTCACATTGTCAATTGCGTTGTTTCTTACGCCCAATCAAATCGGCAAGAACACTGCCAATATCTTTGTTCTCTAATTGGTTGACTTCGATCACCCGACTCTCTGACTGGATGTAGGTTGAAGGCAAGTGCTGTAAATAATGTTTTGTCCAATCACTAGCACTTTCCGTCACATCAGATTTTCAGTGTCATTACACTACTTCTGCATCGACTTTACTACACTCAAGCAAAATTAACACTTTGAGACAAAAGAGCTGCATTGCAAAACTACTGAACTAACTGTTCGGTGTCACGAGGGAAAATGTCAGTCTAAAAGTAATAATTATAATTATAGTATATCAGCTTAACTCGCTGCAGTTCACTGAACCTACAACTTCCTTTTTTCGTTGAAGGCCAAGATCATTTTTCCTTAGCCAGTTTCGATTTCAACTCAATCGCAAAAACAGAAATAACTCACTGTCGCCAAAGATACATAATTAAACTCAAGTTAAAAGCCTTAAGAATATGCTGTACTCTCACTAGCCCGATTTAAAACGTCCTTGCTCTTTATTCTGAAAGTTTTCAAATGCGCCAAACCAGAGGCGCGCGCAAAAGATTCTGGATCCCTGGTCTGGTTGAGTTTTCAGTCCGAGTGTTGTTATCAAAATTTGAATGACTCGTCTACAAAACCTTGCAACTCGCTGATTTACAGCTTCATCACGTAAAATTTATGACGTTTGCGTTTGTTCGGATTCTATTTTGACTTTTTTCGTAAACAAGTTGCACTATGTCACAACCTTGTCTTTGATTCAACGACACTGAAACATCGCAAAGCAATATGTACACCAGCATAATGTCAAAGTTCTCAATATCCTTAACAAAACACGAACATTTCGCCCCCCACTAAGAATGGGTTCGTTAACTTTTCGAAAACTGGCGGATTTGCTTTTGTTTAACACAAGTGTAGGTTTAGTACTTGGTATGATATCAAGTTTGTGAACTGGTTCGTTTCCCGAAAGTGCTTTTTCATTTGTTCAATAATAGTGAGCGTTGAAGGTACCGCTTTCTTGTTGCTGCCATTGCAAAAATAGTGCTCCTTTTGAAATGAAAAAGGCTTAAATTTAACCCAACGCTTTCTTAAGTACGTTGAAAAACAAATGAAAACATTGAAAACCGTCTCGATCCAAAGAGTTTACGTCAACATAATCTAATACTTGAAACTTTGCTGTATAAGTATTTACATTTGATAACAGGGAAACTTTTTTTCTATTGTCTCTAGGAAGCGTGTCAACCCCACTAGAAAATAACTTTTATGTGTTTATTTGATTTGATTTGATTTTGAATTTGAGTTACGAAACTTGTCTTCTTAAAACAAAACTCACATTCGTTTGCGAACTGATAGTAGTTGTTTTTCAGGTTTCTGAATCAATGTGAAAGATCTTTCTCTTAAACTAAACAGTACGCATTATTTCAAAGCACGTTTAACTCCTTGAGAATTCGTGTAAAGTTTTCTACTCAGATTTCTCAGAGCTTTCGGAATCCGATATCGACTCTTGCCGTCTGCTCATGACGTCATCGCCAAACCTGTAAATCAGTTTTTGTCCATTCACATGGTACAGGATTCCCCGATCGTAGTAATACCGCATGGCTCTGCTCATCTTTTCATACGTCATATTGCGCTTGTTTTTCCGCTGGCCCCAAAGTTGAGCCACTTTTCTGGAGTTCACCAGGCGAAAGATTCCCTCTTCACGTTTCACCCAGGTGATGTACCGCGGGCTCAAGTTTTTGTCTTCGAGTATCTGTTCTAGAAACTCCCACAGGTGAATGGTTTTCTTCACTGAAACATTTGATTTGAGAAAGTACCGTAAGTGTTTTTCTGGAAACAAAACCTTTCAATATACTCTTTCACCAAGAACTGAAGAACGAGGCGTATAGAAAAATTTTAACTGACTGAAGTGCGACCGCCTGAAACAGGCCTAATTCTTAATAGTTAATTGCCTCAAATACGCGTCGTTTCCTTATTTCCTAAACTCTTGCGTGTTGACATCATGCTTTGTCCTATGGGAAACCGATTCTTAATTATTGTTAGGCCTCCCCCTAGTCCCCTGTTAAATAAGGTTGATTTCTGTTGCATTAGACAGAGTTCAGAGGAGTACCACTTCAATCCCGAGCTATTCTTTAATAAAAAAACTTACTTTTTATTGGCTTTTTTGTGTCATCTTTTTTTGCCATGTTTCTTGGGCCGTCGCTGCACGAATGACAGTCTAGTCGACGCGGGCGACCTGGGTACAAGAGGGGTATTGGTTAGCACAAAACGCAAACATTTTGTGTCTACAGTCTAAAATACTTCACAATAGAGAACAAAAATGCGACTTCTTGATGAGGAAACCTATAACAAATTTTGTTATTTTTTCCTTAAAACAAAGCTTTGAAAATGTTTTCAAGTTAACGGAAAAAATGAATTTCTAAAACAGCCCCCTCTTTTAGGGGGTAGGGATTCAGTGGTCCACGCGACCAGCCTAGCCACCTCTGGAGAAGAATTTTACTGCATCTCTTCAAAATTGAGAGTTTTGAACTTGATTGATAAATAAGAAATATTGCACAAATCTGAGACCTGGTATTTGTAAGCGAATGCCTGCGCCATTCACTTGGCATTGGATGGCCTGAGAAAACTAGGAACGAAAACCTATGACAACAGATGGGCTGGGAAAAAGCCGATAGAGTTCAGTGGAGCAGAATAGGAAGTCAGGGAGATGAATCGGCCATACACTGAGCAGAGAAGATGAAAACATCGCAAAGGTGGTTTTGGAGTGGAAACTGCGAGAAAAAGGAGGAAACGACGTCCCATACAAAGATGGCGAAGAACAAATATGAGTTGAAAGCAGAGAGTGCAACATGGCAAAAGTGTGGGAGGACAGCAGCAAAACAGGATAAAATGGAAGGAGCTGGTGAAGAGACTTATGTTCCCCGTAAAAACGAAGAAGACACACACAGATCTCTTCAACTAAGAGCGGAGGGCTCGAAGCAAACTTGGGTTCACATTGAGGTTCACACGACCCTTCACCTAAGCCAGTAAAAACCAAAACCTTTCCGATGTCTAATCTTTGACCTCTTCCCTGAGGACAGATTAGGGACTTAAAGACTGAAACTGATACGGATTCGGCTCAGACAACTTCCACTGAAAGCCGGCTTTCTGTTTTCCTCTTTTCTTTCCTTTCCCAATTTTTTTCCTATTGTTTTTTTCATGAAAGAGTGAGAATCGACCGAAATGGAGACCCAGGTTAGTAAAGCAGAATTGATAACGGAAAACTTTGGGTATTCACGTTTATATACGTTCTCCAGAAATCCCAAATTAATGGTTTTCACGTCGTCACTTCGGACTCATGTTAATTCACGTGCACTGAATTGTCTTCGTTAATTAAACCTCTTATTTTGCGCCTTCCTCGTAGCCGTAGACGTGCTAGCTTCTAAAAGTTCCTATTAACGCACGAAAAACCTAGAGGGAACTTCACGGTTGACGTTTATTCGAGTGAAAACTTTCCAATATTGTCACGAAGGTAACTTCCTTTTAAGGAGTTAACGCTTCGAACAGGAACTACAGAAACAAAGACAGTTTTTCTGAAATGTGCGATCATCTAAATAAAATATTAAATAAACGAGTGCCTTTCAAGCAATAAAGTGTCGCACTTGCCAAAAACAGGCGGAAAAGGTGAAAATTAAGACACTTCGCAAACTAAAAATGAAAGCTCTTGAATTGTTTACATTCGAATGTTAATGTTTATATTTTGGCCTTTTAAGTTCTTTTGTCAGATTCTTGGAAATACGTAAAATTATAATTCAAAACACCGCTGATTTTTGAGTGAAAACTTTCCCTTCTCTGATGGCCTTGTAAATCGTTTCCAGTAAGGTAAGAGCTTTCTTTTAAAGGGCACTGTCAAGGTTTTGCACATGCGCGAGCACGGACGACAGCCATTGTCTCACAGCCAATAGAAACCAAGGAAACACATCCGGGAAATTTACCCTGACCTCGATTAAGTCGCTCAGATCGGCAACTGTTTGTGCGTAAAACCTTAGAAATTGGCTTTGTTCCGGGCCGGAACACAGATTAAATTTCTGAGCACCCGAGCCTGTGCATAACCGTGAGAGAATCCTTTTCAGGTCGATGGAGGTCAGGATAAATTTCCCGGGTGTATTTTTTTGGTTTCTATTGGTTATGAGATAATGGCTGACATCCGTGAGTTCGCGCATGTGCAAAGCCGTGAAGGTACCCTTTTAAAAAAACGAACCACTGTGTTAGGTTTCACAAAGCAAAAAACAAAACAAAACACAATTGAAGCAAACTGGCAGACCGAGGTCGGTACAAAAAGGAGACAGAAAGAATTGAAAAAGACAGATAGACTAACATGCTTTAAAGCAAAATCAGAGGCCACGCAGGGACAGAAGTACCTTCGTTGCAGTCTTTATGGGCGACACTTTTTGGCGAGTGAAAAAAATTATAAGAGAGATTTAGCACCACGAAAACGTGAAACGGCAAACGCAGGAATAGAAAAGAAAAAGAAAACTATTGGCCGAAGTGCTTGTGAAGACCGCATAACATTCCCTATATTCGATGAACAACCAAGAAAGAGAAGCTTCAGGGAAAAAATGGACTACTATGTTGTTTCATAGGTTTACCAACAGACACTTTAGACGTAGCAACAGCAGTTTTCATGATGAAAACGTGGACGTGGTGCTCAACCTCTCTATTGGCTCCAAAGTCGTTTGCTCGCTGAAAACGAAATTTTATCTTTATTCCAAGAAAAGTACATAGTGTATTCTTGGTAATTAAGAATATTAAACCAAAGGTCTCACAAAAACTATACTTCGCCCCTCGCATCTGAATAGTTATTGAACAGAGCTACCTTTAAAGAAAATATTGCTAATGAATAATGACTTCGGTGTTAACCTCAAAATATGTAGACTGGTACCAGGGCAAGTCATCGGACACTCACTCGAACAAGTTGGCAACAAATATCAGCGGATAAACTGAAAACTCTTCACACTTACCACGAGTTCTACCTTCTTTCTTGATCTCCTGCTCACTGTTTTCCTTGGTTGAAATGTCCTCCGTTTCGTTGGTTGACACAGGTGAGCAGCAACCTACGACAATAAACAACAAATCAGTAGTTTAAACAACAACAACCATAACAAAAAAATTAACACTAACAATAATAATAATAATAATAATAATAATAATAATAATAATAATAATAATAATAATAATAATAATAATAATGGACCAGATAGGTAGACTAAAGGGTCCCCATTGATAACAGCTGAAGGAGGTAACTCAGTTTAAACAAGGATTCATTCATTCAGCATAAGCAATAATGATAAAAATAAAAACAACGATATCGATAACGATGATGATAATGAAAATGATAAAGATAATAATGATAATGATAATGATAAAAACCACGGTGATAGTGATGATGATGGTGGTGGTGGTGATAATAATGATAATGATGATGATGATGATAACGATGATAAAGATAAAGATAATGATAATGATAACAATGATAAGATGTTTTGAGGGTAAAAATGCTAGCTTTACAGTTTAACAACTGGCAAACCTGTGGCCCGCCACCAAAGAACAACATGGTCAACAAAATCACAACAATTGAAATAAAACTAGTTAAATAATTCTAAAATGTTTTCAACTGCGCATGGTGCACGCATGCTGCGTGTTTACATAATACAGCTGTATTTTGGTTTTCTTTTTACATAGCTATGTTTTAATCTAAGTATTACCTTCGTCTTTCATTTCTGCGTCCATTTTTAAAATACACGTAGGTACAGTCACGTCTGCAGTTGGCGTGACGCTGTTTCCCTCTGTTGTATGACTTTCCACAGTGTCACGACAAGCTGGCGTGATAGAACTTGTTTGAAGAGCAGCGTTTGTTGTAAAATGATAGTCAGGGTGTATTGGCTCGTTTTTGCAAAAAACGTCTGTGTTATTGAAGTGTGAAGTAAAAGTAAAGTGATCAGGAGGAGGCTGACTTTCTAACGTGGCCGTGGTATCATTTGGAACGACTCCGAATCCGGTCGGGTCCGATATCAAAGACCCCAGCAGAGCGGGAGACCACTCGTTCTCGAACTCACTTGAGATGTTGCACTCGTCCAGAATATCGAAGAGGTCGTGTTGCGAAACTGAACAGAGCGGTGTCAGTTCAGTCTTTGTGTTTAGAGCAGCCATCGGATAGTTATTCTGCAGAGAGAGAAGAAGAAGAAAGGGACAATAGATCTGAGTTCTGTCAGAGTTTAAATTCTTTCAGTGCCCCCTACTGCTGCCAGCACTTCGGTACTGGTCAATCTAACGCAAAATTCTCCCAAATCGTTTGTAGAAACTGATTGGAGTCAGTTAATAAGAATTTAGCAATACGTATTTTGGCACTTTTAGGAGGAAAGGGTTAAGGTATAAACCGGTTTATTGAAAGTGCAACCGTGCGTTGTATCGATTCGAAACTTCCATTAACATGAGATATAGCGACTATCTGCATATCGGTTAGGGTGTCAAACAAGGCATCAAACCTGTACCCGTGTAAAAAGTAGAAATCTTAAATGATAGAAGCAATTAACGATTTGGGTTACGTGAATGTCAAAGTTCGTCTAAAAAACGATTGGTCGGTAGAAAAATGCGAAGGCCACGCCTCTCGAGAAGCGAAACCCATAATTTTCGACACGAAGATTTTATCTTAACTGAGTTTCGTCCATAACCACATCTGATAAACACCACACTCTTAAATGGTTGATCTCGTTGGTGTTTTGTAAAGAGAAATACATGTCTATTTCTAGCTCTAGTTGTCGATTTTGTAACTTTCCAATCCTTTCGCGTATAATAGCTTCAGTGACAGTTTCAATAAGCAGTCGTTATTGTTTTCAAGGCGTTGGTGCACGAGTCAGCATTAAAGACAAATCGAAACTAGAAAACAAAAAACTTACCTGAAACAAAATAAGCAGCGGTAAGTGATAAAATAATATTTTCGTGTTTTACGGACGTACAGAATCAAGAAAAAAGTGACTGAAGATTTTGGGGTTTCAGAAGCGAAACAAACTTAAAGACCCAGTTTTCACTCTGACATAACGTTTCATCCATTTTGTTTCCCAAATCAGCTAGCTTAATTTTTCACCAATGACATTGCTCTATAACAAGTCTTCTAAATTCATGTAGTTTTGTACTTAAATTTGTAAAATGTGGAGGCTTTACAAGGAATAATTTTAATCACATGCCGCCGTGGCAGGAATTTCGCTTTTAGTGACAGTCTGTTCTTTCTTCTTCGTTTTGAATAAAATTTGAAAAAGTGGTTTCAGATTAACGTTGTTTCGACTGACTAGCTATAACTTTTCCGATCGTTTCTCGTTTGTCTAATGATTCATCATTGTTTGAGATGCTGAAAAAAGCTCCCTTTGATTTTCTCATTTTCCTGAATATCAGATCGATTAACTGCACTTCATAGTTGCACTTTGATTCATTTCACATTTGCAAAAACTTAAACTTTACGCATGAATTACCTGTTTGGCGATGCAACAATTCGCATCAAAGTCTAAACAATAGACCACTGATTTCTACAGTGCGGCACTTTCATTAACGATTAGATCGATAACCAGTCAGCAAAACGGACTTAGCGCAGAGGTCGGCGAGCGACATGTGCTGTGAATGATAAAACGGAATTCTATATTGGCCAAGGGTGTGTCAAAGGCTCTCCATCCTCCAAGGCTCAAACAGAATTAGGAAAAATAAACAAACTATAATCTGCCGTTTTCTTTGTACAGCTTTTAAGTTTAGAGGCTAAGTTGGGGAGCTTACGATTCACCAACACGAAATCGGATGAATGGATAAAAGATAAAACTTTGCACATATTTTTATCCGGGGGATATAAAATGAATTCAAGACTTACAAGAACAACAAAAATATGTATTAAGCAACTATTTAACTTTTGAACAATGCTAAGAGTTCTTAGTTAAAACTTCGGAGATGCTAAGATGGCGTTTAAGTGAAGTTTTTAAGTATAAGGATCTTTAATAACGTTTGTTATGGGATATTAACTAAAACCGTGCGAGCATATCATAGAAAACTCGAAATCGCGAGCCACTTGATATTTAGGTCACAGGGGTCGGATCTCAAAATGCTAATATTTTTGGGACGACTTCACCTGATTCTCCAAGCATTTCAACTCCATTACTGGTTTTGAAAACTTTACTATAACAATTGGAACTTGTTTAAAAATGTGCCTCGAATGCAAAGTTGTACAGCTTTTTGAACTTTTTTCGCTTTGATTCTAATCCGTGCAAGAAACCAACTGTTCGTTCAGACGGACAAGTCACGTGCCCATGCACGATATTCGACATTACAAGATATCTTTGCAGATAAGAGCAGAATCAGTCAAGACAACTGATAGTTCTCGCAAGTATAAGTGTTTGATGGAACTGACAACTGAAAGTAGGAATAATAGATTCACACTTCCCCTCCTTATGCTTTTTGGAGTTATTTTTTCCGTGTCTTCATGTCACATAAAGTAATGATTATCATGTTTCGTCGCCTCTCGCGCCCCCTCATTGCCTCGACAATTCCTCTCTCTCCTTGCATTTTTGATCGAATATTGCCTTCACGGCTTTAGTGGCAAGAAAACATTGAACCAGTTGACAAAACCAACAATCTGCAAAGCCAAAAGTTATCAGTATTCTCTCAAAAGAACAAACTTTTGCAATTCGGAAAATGCCCGCTGAGAAATTTCCAGTCACAAATAAAGTTTTCAAACCATAAAAATTCAGCCGGTTCATGAAGAATCTGACATGCACGCTCGAGCAGACAAAAATCAAACATTCCGTATTGAGCGAGGTTCATTTAGAGAAACCAGTTAAAATTCTGCCATTGGATAAAACACTTCGAAAATGAACGAAAAACAAAAAAAGTACTACAAACAAATTTTATCTGACTGATTCATAACGTTGGTCACCGTTTTACGATTATTCCGTAACCTCCAAAAATTTGAAGTCGAAAATCATTCCCCTGCGTTTTATTCTATTGTTTAGATAAAACATGTTTAAAGGATGCACAAAACTACTCGAAAGCCAGTATGAAGCAATTGCAAACAACGCTTTGCAAAAACCAGGTCACAATTAAATCAAGACGAATAATCCGATTCTAAAAGTGTAAAAGTGCTAATTTTTGAAACAAGTTCACTTACTTCAGGCCAGTGATTAAAGCAGGAGTTTCCACATTGTGGCGATTGTAGCAATACTGAACACATTCTCGCACAACAGCCTCGCTGCCCAAAACCTCTTCTCTGTTGTTTTAGTGTATTGCCAACAAACGAAACAAAAATGTGTTGCTTTTCTTCGCTGTCGCCGATGCTTCAAGGCTGGTTGAAGCGCGCTGTGAACCACACTTGATTGAAGGCTGACAATACTGATTGCGGGTAGGAGCGGCTGAAACGGAACACGGCTCGGTGTCACGCCCGTCTCTAAAGTGCACGTCTCTTGTTGATAACTTCGACTTCCTTTCTGTGCCGTGTGTTATAAGAGGGGGACGGCCGACTACGTCAGAAAATCAAGTTCCTCTTATGTTGGGGTGTCATCTAATTAGATTAGAACACAAATCAACCATGCACAATCGAGTTTCTCAGAATAATCCATATGGACAGATAATGGTAATTTCTAAAAGTTTTCAAAGGGTCATTGAAAGCGGCTTTGTTGCTAAAAGACCAGCCAAGTGTTTCGAAACATTACATCAAACAGAGGTTTGGGACTATCTGGCTAAGAAAAGTGATTTGAGGTCTGTCAAAATCGTCTTTCTGGTCTAACCATTTTCGGTTCTACGATCTATTTATCTGCCCATTCAAGCACGGCTCATTCGCTGAAAAGCCTTCAGGGTTGTTGACATACATATCTTAATAGCGCTATTATATTAGTTTTACATTTGGGGTAAACCCCATGTTGTTTGCTTTCAATGTTTTTTTTGTGAACAACTCATCAACAAGGCTCTTAAAGCTTAAACATAAATCAACTATCATTTGCCTGTTGCTTTAACAATTTTTCTGACTCAGTTCACAATTACCACTTACACATACCCGTAAATATTTTGTTTTTGTTTGAATGACCTTAACGTGCATCAACCACAAGTTTTTACTTTTGGAACATAACGTGTAACGATGTGAAAACTCAATCCACCTAAAAAATTATTGCCAAACAGAAACGACAAATTTCTTCCAGTCTTTCAATGAGTTCCATCACAAGTCTCGAGTATGTACAAGATGATATTCTGGTTCCCAGTAGATTTTTTTTAGCGACGCGAGCGAAACCATTTTCAGTAATATAGTTATGTTTTTTGCTGAAGCTAAAAATAACGACAGAACCGCTACTTCCGTTTTATGCAAATATATGCATCTCGCAAACTGAAACTTGTGTCAGAATTAACACTAAAAGACTCAGTTAATAGTGGTTCATTACTGTGGTTCATAATTTGGGAAATATGTTAAGAAATAAAATCAAATGAAACCTGACAGATAGTCTGTGATCAACTTTATACAAGTTCTGGCGTTTGACTGTTTATTCTGTGCAGCAACTGGTATCCGTTCTGAATAAAAATGTTAGATGTTAATGTCTCCTTTCTCTTTCAGTCAACTGAGACTCAAAAGTCACTTTTCGATCGAGTATTTATCAATTACTTCAAGGCCAAAAAGCAAACAAAACGTTTTTCGAAAGCGGAGGTAATGACTTTGGAATTGATATCAAGACAAATCTAACTCAAACGAAAAACATTATTCGTTAACAATGTAATTGTGCCTTTATACCCGTGGGGGGAAAGGAATCGAATATTAACTAGTGAGAACTTAAATGAGTAACGCTAGCTCTTGCATGGGAACGATTCGATCATGGTTTAAAACTACCGTATATGGTCAAGAAAGGTTCGTACAATATGTTTTGAGAACAAATTTATCTTCTCGGGTTAATATTTTTCAAGGTTTGAAGTTGTGGAGTTAATGGCCAAAAGTGCAATGTAAAAAATTATGTAACCAAATGAACATGAAAATATTCCTCTTTCGATCACGTCATTAACAATGACATTTTATTTTAAAGATAAACAAAATGTAACTTAATCCTGGTAAGGATTAGTGATATCAGATACTGACTAGCCCGATAACTGCACGCTAAAAAATCAAAACAAATGTGGTCATCGGAACTGACCGAACTATGCAAGCCTTTTATTTAGTATTTATAATAATCACAATCTAAAAGTATTGTATCCATAGGACAACACAATTGTATTGGGATCACTATATACAACGATAGTGAGCATCTCCCGCCGGAAGCGAAAGTGCTCAGACGAGCCTACAACGATACAGGAAGTAATTCTTTCGTAGTGATGTCAGTTGGGACAGGGAGTCCCCCTGAAACCCGATACCTCTGTGTTTTTCTGTTCTTGTCAACAAGAACGATACTTGAATGAGAACAGAACGGTACTTGACTGCCAGCATGGCTTTGACACCTCAAAGCCAGACTAAAATTTCAAAGTTGCTCGCATGAAAATATATAACAAGGCAACTCATTTTACGTATCTTAGAACTGAAAAGAATGGGTACACGTTTTCAATTCAAATAACAAAAAAACATGTTGTTTACTGGCACCTTGACAAAAACAACACCGCTTACTAAGTTTATAGTGCTACGAAAATTAATCACAACATGATTCTTACATGGTGTACTAAGTCTAAAAATGTCGAGGCTGTTACAAAGGGTCAAAAAGTTTAGGAACGTACTAAAAACATTCCTCAGGCTTGGATTAGCAAGTCTATTTCTGTGTAAAGTTTTAAAAACAGAAGGAAACCATTGACCAAAATATCTGTAGATAACACTGAGGCTTTCATTGATTGGCCCGCGTGAGTGGCTTGCGGAAGCGAAGCATTGTATTTGCGTATATATCACATGAAATACAGATGGTAAATTAGATCTCGAACCATTTGAAATAAATCTATAATGTGTTATAGCTAATTGGCCGACCTACATAACAATTTACAAGTATATTATTAACTGATGAAAAACTAATTAGAACTTTTTTTTTAAGAACAGTCAAGTTAAAATCCTTAAATAAGTTAGAATGTTTAGTTTCAAGCGAAAAAGCCACCTTCTTATAAGAAAATGATCCATGAAGCAAACTACAGTGTTTTACAGGGTTTTCGGCCACCGATATATCATCTTAACATACGCAAGAATGCGAGTTTACGTGTGTTAACATCATCTTGTGCTACTACGATAACACACCTGCATTTGCAGTGGGCAGTCGCTTTGCATCGATCGCTCGTTTGTTTGTAGCTTTTTTGATAAACCGGAAAAAAATATGGATGCCGGGAGATATAGAGTTTAATTGTGTTCAAATTGCCTATCTAACTCGTTCACTGCGCTCACTCGTGAGTAATCGAGCGCTCCCATATATTGTTCTTTATACTGATGATGTATACGTAATCGAAAATTTTGTGCACACCCAAGAACTACTATATTAAAAGAAAATTATGAAAAACATATTGAACAGAAGTTCAGAACTTCAAGTCACTGAATACAGAACTTTTAAATATAGATAAGTTATTATAACGGCATACATTATGATAAATTACGTCTTGCAGATACAGTTTGGATGTTATAGAACTAGAAGTTACCGCGGGTAAGTTAAATGCTGCCGAGTCTTTGCCCAAGAGGTTCTAGTGTTGAATTACATGATCTTTTGGTAGCTTCATTTGTAAATAAGTATAATTTTATCATTATTATCATTTTTTGTTGTCAATTGCAGTCCAACAAAAATATACGGCTAACATTAACGTCGATGACGATAGCCAAAACACGACTTCTGGCGACCTCTGGTTTGAATGAATCTTTGTGGGTCTCTTATACGCGCATTGAATTAGAGTTCAACATCTTGACTGTACCAAAAAGATTAAGGCTGTTCATCTGACCACAATACCTTGCAAACCTAACACAGCCAGTAGCCGCCGGTATAGAGAAAGCCACACACTTTTTGTGATATTCATCTCTGTACAGTAACAAAGTTGTACAGTTGGTTACTGAGAAGATTTTATAATATTTCTGCGCGTTTTTACGAGCATATTCAAGGTTTTCGTTTGTAAAGCTTGCGATGCAGACTCAGCGTCCCAGTCCCGGTTCGTTTTTTTGTTCGGCCTAAATATCATTTTAAAGGTTATATTTAAAATTTAATCGGCTATGCGTAGTCTAGCAAATGTACCAACGGCAATCTTGTTTGCTACGGCCAATTCCTTGATGAGAACGGTTCGTCTACAAACGCAACGATATTTAGCTACCTTGCATCCTTTGTTTGAAATTACAAGTAATATGTTTATTATCGACTATGAATATCGAATGCAAAATCCGGGAATTTTCTCCGCTTTCAAGTTCAGACCAGTAGATACTAATGAATTAAATTCTCTGAAGCGGGTTTGAGCTATCAATAATAGCCGTACCTATATAGCAGCTTGCCAGATATGTATACTGATCTAACAAGTCTGAATAACGACTGCGCATGCGTGCAAGTTAGTAAGCGAAAAAAGCCGGCCAAATTTCCAAGATGACGTCTTGAAATCCAACTTTTAAAGCAAAAATTTTGCAGTGTATAACTTTTTTTGACCAAACTTTTTTTGAACTGACTTTTCACAATTGATGAAGAAAAGCAAAAAAAGCAAACCTGGTGCAACAAAACCCTTCACTTTTGTATATTTTTTTTTTGCTTTTGGCAAATTTGTGAGCTTGGTTGGCGTTTTTCCGACATGTCGTTCAATCTCTATATATTCACAAAGTAAGTTGTTGGTAAGTTGTTTCACTTCGTTTCTTGATACTATTAGTCTCATAATACATACTAATGCATTCAAATTTTTAAAACCGCGCATGCAGGAATGCAACGAAATAATGCAAATGCAAAGCGGAATTTTTGTAGACCCTTGGAAAGTCCGGGCATCACTCCAAGGGTAGCTATTTGTTGTTGTTTTTTGTTTAACATGGAAAAAATGTTTGTTGTTCAAGACAACTTCTCAGACACATTCACAACTGATCCCAGTTCCAAAGTGATCTAACTGGCTACTCGAATTCATAATTTCATTTTTCCTCTCATTTGTTACAACTGCACAAGTTTCACAATAAACTATATATGGCATAACAGGAAGCTACGCCCCCGTTCTGAGAGCCAGTTTTTATTAAAGATCATAGCCGAACTTTCGATGTGTGACACGTCTTCTAAAGCCAATCAAAATATTCCTGGAACTGATCGCTAACACCGGAACCAAAACTTCCTGAAGGGATGTGAAATAAACAAACAACCTGGTAATAAATATTCATTTCATGAAAACAAAAGAACGAACATAATGAATTGCATTTTCAGTCCCTTACTTCATACACATTACAAGACCTCAAACCATTGAATGCTTTCATCCGAAGTCTAAAAAGCTCGTTTTTACTTGATTGCGTTACCGTTAACAACAAAATCTTAAGCTTGGCATCCAAGACCATTACTCGCCGTGCAAGTACAAAATGATTGATCTGCCGGCCGTTTCATTTAATTTGATGTCGCCCTGACTATTGGTCAGCTCTTTAAAAAATAGTAGATTAACAGACGCCAGCAGCTCATCCAGTGAATAAGATGGCGTTCAAGGATTTCAACACGATTCGTTTCAGGTTTTAGAACTTACTGAAACAATATTACCATTACCGTCATTGTCATAATCATCATCGTCGCCATCATTGTTATTATAGCTGTCACTGTAATTGTGATCGTGATCGTCACTGTCGTTAATGCATGACATTTATTAGCAAAAATTAATTTATTATCACCATTATCTCCATCAGCATCACCACCGCTATCGCCATCATCATCGTCATAATCAACATCAACATCATCATCGTCATCACTATAACTCGGGTTTTTCTCAAATTTTTTAGACACCTAGGGTTCGCAAGTACAGTTCTTGTGTTTCTTTAGGATAAATCAGTGAGATCTGAGGAAGATCTCGTACTGCGCAGATCTGGCAACAAATTCGAATAAGGTCAAAGGCAGGCTTACTGATCAAAACATTTGTATTACAGTAGACTCCGATGATAACGTCTTGTAGAAATCAATTTATTACCAGAACTACTCGATTTGTAAAACTATCTGTGAAGGTTTGGTGTTTCTATATATTCAATTCCGAGTTTGCTCTTTCACTTACGTCAGGTTCTCCCTCCTTAGTGTTTGCGTTTGTTAACTTGTCCAAGTACTTGCGAAACTCCTCTTTGAAGCAAACGTGTTTAAAAACACTCTCTTCAGAGCTTTCTTCAAGGCGTAGTAACTTTCTGTGTAAGTCCTCAAGCAGTAAACAAATACTGTATTATTTACTTTTGCGCCTCATAAAACAGATGCTTCTGTGAAATATAAAACTACAGAAGGGCAGGGAATCGCTCGATTTAGTACTACGACAGATGACTTAACATGGGGCTTTATAACCGGATTTCTGCAGGTTCCCGTTCCTTTCGTGCCCTGTCAAGACGGCGAAGGTATGTTAAGGTTCACTGCATTAAAATGTAGGTTATCCTGGAGAATCGCTAAGCCACCAGCTGATGAAAAGAAGCAAATTTTAAACATTCCCTGCATCTTATCCTTTAAAACGGTCGGATAAGAGACTAGCCGCAGTTTTAGACTCTTTCTCTTTCAGCTGCTGCCGGGGCGCCGCTCGAAAGACGACATATTCATTTTTACACAATATTTTTAAATAATTCCTTTCGCAAGGTATCGTGTTGTGCAGGGTCGTACCAGGGTCTTTAATTCCAAAGACACTGTTTACAATTTGTATAACATTTTATTCTGGTCGGTTTTATTTGAAAACGATATAGCCAGTATTTAATCAGTTAATGTTCAGATAAACCAGGCAAAAAGTAGAGCTAATAAAACAAAATTTAAAGATACAAGAACTTCTAACCTTTTCTACATTCCGGCGATTCATTCTACCGTACCTGAGCATGATCAAGGGTTCGAAAAGACGAAATATCAAACCAGTATGAACTAGAGACATTCTTTAACAAGATAAGCCTTAAGATTCCAAACTCAGTGCTTCGTAAAACATCTCATGTTTTATTGCATCAAAATCTAGACTACTAGTTCTCCAGGACACGGTAAAACACGTTTACAACGGAGTTTTCAAGTTCTGGGGCAACATCAGTTTGTCACTGTAGCGAAACTTAGTTTGCTGTTCATGTGAACTACAGCTTCAACAAATGATCCAATGTGGTATGTGAGTGTGCCACGGGTATGTGCAGCTTGTGTCGTGAACAAGTTAACCGCGTGATAATATAAACGTCTACACTTTGTTTTCAAATATTCCGTTCATAATAAAACGAATCAGGCATGAAAAATCGGACGATATATACACTGTCTTCTAACTTTCCAAGTCTTTCAGATAACCTTCAGAACTGCAAACACGGCACGAGTTTAACTTTAACTCTACTTACCCATATTTGTGTTGACAAAGTTAAGATCCTGTTTCGCAAAGTTGACAACTCAACGGAGATTGATTAACTACAATGCCAGTAGAGTTGTCTGAGCCTTAACCGGGATAATTGTAATTTGGTCGCCGATATTGTTACGGACTTCTAATTCCTCACTTCGCCGAGTTTGAAAAGTATTTGTAAACAACTTGACATTGTCAATTGTCATTTGCTTCAGGCGTGCACTCGACCGAATGAAAACAAGACGACAAGGACAGATAGAATACTGTAGAAAACTGAAGAGCCGAGAGGAGGGAGGGAGATCAGTAGACGACTGTGAAGATATAAGATTCAAAGGGTTGACGGGTCACACTTCAATCTAACGTGATAAGCCGAGTATTTCAAAATCTCAACCTTTGAAAAATCCGATTTTAATTCTTTAATTAAGCTTAACCTCATTTTTAATCATCCATTACTTTTACGGATACCCATCACTTTTAAGGTTTAACTCCGTTGCAGACCTCTGTGAAGCACCACATCAACTTTAAAAGAGCTAAGGAAACAACTCCTTATGAGCGAGGTAAGCTAGGTATTGCATTAGCCGCTATATTGCAATTTGACAGGTTCAAATTTTTGAACAGTTTCTGGCAATTGGTACTAAATGTTTTACATACTAAAACTGTTAGAAACAAATTGTAATATAAGCAAATCTTGTCAAATGAACGATTTTTTTTATTGTGCTTCACAATAAAACATGTCAAACTGTAATTTCTCCGTAACCCAGTCAAAACCTTCAGCTAGAACCGAAAATATGGGATTTTAATGATCAACTGATCCGATAAGTCAAAAACTCCAAAATCATTTTGCCAAATTAAAAATGATTCTATTGAAAAAAAAGTTTGTACCGCCTAATAAAATTCTCCTGAAGATTTATACCCTGACTGGACTTGTCCTGACAAGGCCAGCAAAGGGTCAATGAAATAGATGGAGCAAGGAGGAGGGGTCCATGATGGGGCCGCTAACTTGATGTGGAGTATTTATGATAAAAATAATACATTCCCGGTTTCTCATAATTTTTTTTCAAAAAGTTAATGTGGTACACGCGTTTTTTTAAGAACCAGTAAAATTTTGCTCAGTCTCAATGTCCTTATTTTTTCTGCAATTTTCGTAGGGGGTTAAACTCGCCTTAACTTCGGTAAGATGCTTCTGTGCACTCTTTCACAAGTAATTTGAAGTGCCTTTTGCAAGACAAACTATTTTTGTGCGTTATCGGAGAGCTGAGTACTGTAGGACTACTGCAGTTCAACATTGTACACTAGCATAAAATTTTTATTCAGCCTCAGTTTGTTTTTGTTTAGTTTATATTTTTCGGGCAAACTCAGCCCGAACGTTTGATCTTAATTAAAGAAAAGAGTGTATGCGCTTCTTTTGCGAGACTCGTAAAGATGCCGATTACATGTAAAAACGAAGAAATGTCGGTCCCTAAAAATCCAAACCATTTCTCAAAGCCCCTCGATAAATGGCAGTGGCGTTGAGCTGTGATCAGCATATGATACTGACAGTCGGCAATCGCGTACAATAGCTCGGATGCGGCAGCTATTACTAACCAGGATGTTTTTAAAAGTTTCGATTAAACTGGAGATTGCGCTCATAGTATCTTAGGTTAAGTGAATGGAAATCGAAATAAAACCTTTAAATTTGCAAGAGGATCTCACTGATTTCAGGGTATCTTTGCGTTGACAGAAATTGGAATGCTGACTTCTCAAAACGTAGAAAAGCGACACAATATTCCCTTCAGTTTGATTTAAAATACAACATTTAAAATTCAGTTAATTATCGGTAAAAAACTGAATATTCGTTAGTATTTTTGATCATTAGACTGCCATTTAAAGCGTGTCCGAATTTCAGCAATAACTATAAATTGGATACTGTGCCGACTAAACTAAGAACAGAAATAAAGTTCTTGAATGGTGCTACAAAAAATCTGATATCCTCACAAAATTGGCTCCTGTTCGCATTGCTTGCAAAGTTTTGAAGGGTGCTTGCTTTTTCAAAGATGTCATTTATCATCGTTTAGTGCTCAACTGTTTGTGCTCGCAGACCGATGGATACCTCTACAAATGGTGTTATATATAGCTACTCATGTTCGATTCAAGTGTATCTACAGTCAATTAGTACGTGAACTTACGTGTTTATTTCCCTGGGTTACGAAAGCAACAAGGAAGACAGCAGCCGCACAGGTATTTTAAGCGTTCTATATTTTTTTAAAACTGAGAGTAACGTCAACCTACCCCAGTAGCAATGTCAGTGGAAGGATCGATCAGCATGTGACCTCAGCAGACAGGATACCAGCAGATGTACTGTGAAACTTAGCTCAGGTCGTGTAAGCACGGTTCGTGTCTAAGCGCAATACTTCCTGATGATAAGAAAGTGGAATTAGTCAGTGATTTTGGCTCCAGGGTACACTCTTGTCTCGCTTTAAATTGTCATTATAGCTTTCTCCAAGCGAACCGTAAACACATCAACCCGGAAGCTATTAATAGATTAAAGGAGAAGCAAACAGTGTACTCAGGGGGGAGGATTGAGAATGGAGAAAAGGGATGTTTCTCACATAATATACACTGAACAAATCGAAAGGGCAATACACTGCGATATATTCACGATATGCGCTTAGAGAAAACAATCAACCAACTGAAATGACAAAACTTGAGGGCGAATCAGACCTGTCTCAGGGCTGTTTCATACTCATTAAGCATACTTGAACGGGGATAATGTCAACAACTCAACCCAGACGATAACCTATTATCGCGACGTAACTTTCTATTAAGCATTGGCTTACTAGTATTTGGCTATTGGTTGAATACTTCGAAACTGCACCGAATAGACTCAATTTGATATCTTGCAGATTTTTCAAGCAACATTTAACAAACACGTGTGATTGATTTGCTTGATAGAGTCAATTCAACCGAGATAAACAAGCTTTTAATAATACCAGCCACAAGGCAAACTACTCATTGAAGCTTCAAATTACTGTCGTTTGAGACAAATCTGGAACAATTATACAGTGACCAGACTTGAAACCGATGTATTTCTTATCTAGGAATTCTGGGAATGTGCTACGTGTCTTTCACTGCTTCATAACCAGATGGATTCTAAATATAGTCAGTGCTCTTGTTCATTTGAGAAACAAAATCATGATTCCTGTACAGAAGTTCTTGGATTGAAGTACGCGCCTTTTGCCGCTCCACAATCAAATGGATATCAAACACATCGCGGAATAAGGACTTCCAAGACGATATCGCACATGAGCGAAACTTTGGAGTAGTTTCGAAACGTTTCTAAAAATTGACTGGTTAATTCTAATATAGCCCACCTCCTTTGACACATGCCCGGACACGTTCCTCCTCCTACGTACTTCAGTAAGGAAAGACTGTGTGCAATTTCTGAAATTTTGTTGTGCAGACTACAGCAACACACGCAAAGTGTATTCATTTACGATGTGCCAAGACAAGTAAAGAAAGCGAAATGGAAAAATTTGAGTGTATGGTTAAATCTTTCGTATTCAGGCGTAAGTTCTAAATTTACAAAACGTTTATTCTATAAACGAACTAACTGGAGGTTCGACTTTAAGTGAAGCAATCGATCAATTCTTAGACTCTTTTTCTTGCCCTTATTACCGTTGGATGGGATACAAAATTAGCTTGAAAAATAAGTTGATGTATTGACAAATTACATCCTCGTTCCCAGGTCACCGGTCACATGCTCATTATAATGCAAATATAAATCATTAAATCATTATATAGTAAAATGTAAAAATTATAATATTTATAATTCATTTTATTATAATACTAAATATTATAATAATGCTAATAACAGTTTAAAACTCAACATTATTAAACAACCTCTTCAGAACTGCAAATAAAATTTGATATCAATGAATATGCGGAAGTGTCGACTGGTAGCACTTGTTTATGGAAAATGAAACTTGCCTGCCTGTCAAAAATATAGTCCTGATGGTTTGTTATTCAGTCGAATGCTGAAAAGATCGACGAAGTGCATGCATGGCTTCATTCCCTGCTTTGCTTGGCAACTCAAGACAACGCCGATAACATGAAACGTTTTAGAAAACAGTTAACACGAGTTTGAACAACTAACAAAGCGTCAAAGGCCAAAAGGGAAACACTGGAGCTTAACTTCGAGTTGGCAAAAAACGTTAGAATAATGTGGAAATGATATTGAAGTTCCAGTAACGAAATTTTATATCAAATCAGTATAATTTTCAGTTTTGGGACTGATTTCTACTGGTTTTAACATTTCAAAAGAAAATCCACTGGAGATGACGACAGCGAGTGCTTCCTGCGCCACGAATTTTCAAGGGAGGAGTCGAGAATTCTCTTGACGAAGAATCGGTGAAAACTGCTTTCAACAAGTTCTACCAGAGCTTAACGGTTGAACTTTTGTCACAGAAATGCAAACGTTTGGTGGTGGGGGGATACAACGTTGCGGGTCAAGGCACTAGTAAGGAGTCATTCTCACTGAGCACGTCGCTTGGATCACCAAAAGAAAAAAACATGTTTCTCACACACCACTGGGAGTTAATGCCAAGCAGGACAAAAAGGTAGCAACAAGAAAAACTAGAACCCAGTCTCCCTCGGGTGCTGATCGATTTTTGGCGCAAATGTGTTACGTTCTGTAGTTGAATTTCAATTCCATTAAAAGTCTGTATTTAAAAAGTCATCAGCTTTATTGTAGAGAAAGAGCTCTGTGGGCCTTGGTAACGGTAAAAAATAAACATTTGAAATGATTATTGAGATTGTTTCAGAGAAACAAAATACTTTTTAAAATCAATTTTCTTGTTAGTTTTTGTTTTTTAAATTGACCAGTTTCGTATTCCCAGTTACCGCTGACTACAATGACCACAGACTCATTTCTGCAGGGTTAGCCTCGACTTGGT
>JAOBYE010020236.1:0-23138 GCA_025403585.1 Parazoanthus swiftii | reverse complement strand
GCCGAGGCTAAGGCTGAGTAAAAGAGTCTGTAGTCATTGTAATCAGCGGCAACTGCGAATACGAAACTGGACTATTGCAAAAACCGCTGACCAAATGCTTGTTAGTCTCAAACCTGAACTGCAGGACTTTGGTTTTTGCAATAGCACTGACGCAGATATCGCATTACGTTTCCTATCGGAATTTAGTGTTTCTATCGGGAACTGTAAAAACATTGCTAAGACAGCCGATGTCAACACAATAATGGTTCTGGCGAAGAAGAACAGTCGCACTTTCGGGGAGTAAAATAAACAAAAATCCAGCACGTGCGACTCAGACCTCATTAACTGGTATGTTGACATGGTACTGTTTGGTAGATATTAGGGATTAGAAAATAAGATGAAGCAATTTTTACGCCAAAATTACGCATTTGGACCCTTACACAAATGCAAAAAAGGAATGACAAATCTTCTACAGTTGTTCAGTCCTGGGCAGGAATGCACGAACGTTGTACTTAATCTTCACTGTTGGTGTGGCAGTAGACGTCTGAAGGTAAGAAACTTTTTCAGTGGGTGTAACATAATTGGGAAATTCGACTCTCCTAAGAAGATCGGTTTGTGGGTGTCCCATTTATGGGGTCCTGGGGTTAAAGTTAAGACTAAGTAAGAAAAATTATTAGTGTTTCATTTGAACATGTTTATAACTACTTTGGATGTCCAACTTTTATTTGCTGTTTTTGATTTTTTCTTTAACTGATTGGCCTCCGAGACGCTTTTGACAACCATTGCTGGAGAAAAGGCGTTAGTGTTTGAGGAATAAGTCAGTGTTGCATATGAAAATTACAGTTACATTAATACACTAAGTAAATAAGGAGTTATGATGGCCTGACAGCGTTTCGGCAGTTTTAATTTGCCATCACTTAGATAGGCCGCGTCTGCTTTGGAGGGTAACGTTAAGTTTACACAGCGTTTTTGCTGTATTTTGATAATAGTTGCCAAGTTACCTGCTAGAGGTCCTGTTCATCTTCGTCTCAGCAAAAATGAGTCTCTTTCTTCCCACTGCCAACAAACCGTTCACGTCGGTAGAGCAACGGACTACAAACGCCGACAGGTTCTCTACATAGATCCCTACGAAATGTATCACATGTACTGTTCGTTCCAGAAGGATCTCTTTTTAGGTAAAACATACATTATATTCGTAAGGTTGAAGGAGAGTTTTTCCTTTGGTTTTGTAACAACAACAACAACAACAACAACAACAATAACAACAACAACAACGATCGACGACAACATTTTTATATCATACATTTACAGATCGCAATAAAATTACAAATACTGTATATAAACGAAATGTTTGTATGAGGGAATGGTTAAAGAACTATTCGTACAAGGTAACCAGGCTAGGTCAAATACTTTTCAGGAAATGAAGGTCAATAATTTATCACACGGTATACAAACGCAATGGTGAAAAGGAGAAGTAACTTTGTTAATTGCCTTACACTGCCAATATATTGGAGGGTACACATCCACTTATACGATGAAAATGCATTTATATTAAGTTTGGACAATGATCAACAAAAAGGTAAATAGGTGAGTTGAAGTTGAAATTTGACACTTTAGAATGGAAATTACTAGGACGTTTTAGTCCACTGTTAAAAGGTGCCAAAAGCTTCTCGACTACCTTTCAGCGGATGTTCCCGGATGCTCAGTTCTACTTTACTGTTGGAGTTGAGCAGATCGTACAGCTTCTCTTGGTAGATCTGAAGATACGCCATGGTCACCTGGTGAGATACGTCATCAACAATGAGGTTATTAGCCTGGTCTCGAGGGAGTTACGTCATCAACATTGTGTTAATTAGACATGTTTAAATAAGGAGAGCTTTCAAAACCAAGTTAGAATCTTTGTCTCCCTCATTGAGAAGAAACGTCATCAGCATTTTACTCAACTGTCCGATCACTAAAGAAATACGTTATCACCACTATTGTGCTCATAAGCCTGTTACGCAGATACGTTGCCAACATTGTGCTCACTAGTTCATTGTGTTTATTAGCCCGTTCATAAGAAAGATTCATCGTATATCGAAAGGAACATCTGAATTCATCATTTCCATAGTTGATCAAGTAAGACTTTCATCGACAGTGAACTCTCAGGTCATCAAAGTTGTACTCAAATCTCAATATAGTCGGTTCAATAAAAAGATAGGTCATCAACATTATAAAATAATATGCTCACTAGCCAGTCACAAGAGAGACATGTAATTAGCAATCAGCTCATTAGTCTGCTCGCAAAGGAAAGCCTGCACTAATCGACTCAGTGCTTAAGGAGATACGTCACCAACAATATGCTTATTAGAACCTTAACTAAAGAAATGCGAATCAACAGTGAATTAATTAATCCGACAACAAAGCCTGACATAGTTAACGTTGATTTCGTTGATGTATTGCACTGTCTGCCTATCTTCTATCAATTTGTGACGAGGTGTTTTATATATCATTACGTGCTATCTTTATGACTAGAAATTTAGCTAGTAAGAAGTGGTCTGTCTATCTGTTCAGTTTTGCAATTTTAACCCTTCACTCCCAAAAGGGTCAATGGACGAGTTGCTAGACTCTCTGGCAGAAGCATGCCCGTGCTACTAAGACTACTAAGCGATTCGCGAATTTCTGTATTTCAAGAACATTTTTCGTAAAGATATTTATGTCCTCCTTCCTTTCTTGCTTAGCCCGCTAACTATTTATTGTCACTATTAATGTAGCCGACCTACCTTGTAACTCAGCTTTAAGCTGCGAGAGGGTATGAAATAAAAACTTACTTGCTATCTAACTTACTAATTACCCATTGCATTTTTGAATGCATTTTCTATTAAAAAATTGATTTTATTTTAATTTGAGAGTTTGAAAAGGCTATTGGACCCCTATTCTCAAAACAAATCATCCTATTTGATATTGATACTGCAAGAAAAAGGCAGATGTTGGTAGACTTCGTAGAAGTGAACTAGTCAAATCTAGTTATCGTGCGTTGAACTGTTGCCATGAGTGAAGGATACCTTATAATCGTGGCGCTCATCAAGTGCAATCTTCTTGAAGCATCTGTCTATCACTGCTGCCGTGATCCCATCCGGGGCCATTAGGGTGTACGTCTTACCAGAGCCGGTCTGTCCATAAGCCATCAGTGTGCCATTGAACCCATTCATGGCCGAGTTCACAAGCGGTCGACTGATCATGTTACACACCTAGTAGATACAACAAAGGATTACGCTGGAAGTACATCGATACGTATATGTAAAGCGAAGTGCCAATCTTGCAGTTGGGTACAAGGCTCGATGCTCTTAGATTTGGACTCGTGGGTGTGTCCGACTTACTTTGGTCAGCGGCTAATTGTAGCAGCGCAAGCTAATCCGTAGCTGGTACAAAAGGGGGGACGGGGACAAGCGGGCTAAATCGTCTTTGCAGGCTTAGTGTTCTTGCTCACGCTGACCGGAAGAGATGCCGCATTTCCAGGAGTGATGTCCAATTTTCATTCTCAATCTCACTTCCTCCCATCCCTTTCTCTCTCATTTATCATCTCTTTTCCGTCGCATCTTGTCACTCTCTCTTTCCCTGTTTCCCATATGCGCAAGGATTCTCCACTTACTGGTCTGTTAATCTACCATAGATGCTTTATTTCGCTCCCTCTCTAACAAGGACCCCATTTAGACATGAAAAGTATATGAGAGTTGGAGGATCGTAAGAAAAAGGTTATTGATATTGGATAAACTTGTGAACTTTAAACTGATCATTTTGACACTAAGAGTTATTTTCAGGCTTTAGGATCCTATTTTGTTGATATAAGTGACTGTTTGGACCTCCTTAGGACCTATTATCTAAATAAGATCCTTCTCCTAAAGAAATTGAGTTAGATTAGGCTCCTGGGGCTCAAAAGAACTTTTATTGCAAGTTAAATTAACGAAAACCAATAAGCACTGTTCGCAAAGTTACTCTACCATTTTTAAAAGGATGTTGTTTTCACATACCTCACTGTTGGTGGACTGGGGAGGAAACACGTGATCGAACTTGTAGGTTCTTTCCCAGCTGTGTCTGGGATCTGATACATGGATCTGAAATGATTAAAAAAATAAGATAATTATTAATTTGAAAAGTGAAACAGAGATATTAACAGAGTTTGTGAGTTTGTTAGTAGGGGTGGGGTGTGTGTGTGTGAGGGGGGGGAGGGGTGGGGAGGTGGTTTGACGATTTCACCATAACTTTGGCTGCATAAATGACAATGATCTGTATCCTTTTGTTAAGACCTATTTAAAAGTGTCAGGAACAATTAGTTAATATGTGCACTACATATTTTTATATTAATGTAATTATTAGTTTTTCCATCTGGGGGTCTGGTTTATGCTATACCAACTGTTGTTTGTATCAAAAGTTCCCTGTCCTACCCCCACCCCTTCCCCCTTCTTGAAATGTTATAACTGGACCCCCCAAAACTTGTTCTGAACCCCCTCGTCAAGACCATGGATCTAACCAAGATGTTTGAAGTTCAACAACTTGTTTTGTAGCATAACTGATACAAAAACAAAATGAGCTCTTTAAGATATACACTGTATTTCTATCAACGAAAAAGTGACTTGTTAAGATGACAATACTGTATTGTAGTAAATCCAGTCTCAATTTCCATTCAGAGTACACACAGGCTGGGCTCATGACACCAAGGTTTTATTTGTAGCTACATATAAAAGAAGACAAATTGATGAAACCATGGCCTTCACAACTTTCACATGACGTTTAAGCCTCCTTAAAATCTTCAAGAAATACTACTCCTCAATGAGAGATTGACAAAAGTGCAAAGCAAGTTCTTTAGATTATGTTGTTAATGAAATAAAGAACAAACCCCCCAAAACATTATTCACAATAAAGCAATATTATAATTTCTAATTGGTAGACTAATTGAAAAATTGCTTCAAACTTTTAATCTCCCTTAACAATGAGTAACAGTGATTGACATTTACTGCTCTCCTTCTTTCATGATGATCATGTTATTATTAAACATTGAAGTTCCAATGGTACATGTACTTCCATATATGGACAGTGATGATGTCATCAACACCAGCAATTTTCTCCATACCAAAAATTGATTAAGCATTCATGAATTCCTCTAGTACAAAAAACAGTGGAAAAATGCATTTTTCTTCTCCTTAGCAACATGTACTTCTTTTACTTAACAATCCTGTTATGAAGATAATCAAACTGAATTTTTTTTAAAGTGATAATTTTGAGTGACCCTTTGCAGCTGGAGACTATTTACGTGTACATTGGGATTTGAGTAAGCTGCATATAAACAATGCAAAGCAATCTGACAGGAACTACCGGTAAACGATCTATTAAAAACAATCAATATTCAAATGCCATTGTCAATAAGAACATACTCAAACTCATAGTTTTAATGTAACCTTGGTCTATACACCGAATGCCAACAAACATGATTGGTTCATTATTCCCAGTCCTACAACTTTTTCTCAGTTAGCAACATTTTAAAATTAATTTTATGTGGAGTTTGTTTCCCTTGTTGTTTACCACCGTAAATTCACTATAAGGCCCTATTAATAAGCTTCATCTAGTTATCCAGATCTTCAATCAGCCCCCTCTCTGTTGAGCCTGTCCCCTCCCCCCAAGCAAAAAGAAAATCATGTCTGAGTTTGTGGCTCATGACACAGTGCTCATGGATATTGGATAACAATAATAATAATAATAATAATTTGTGTTAGAGCATCCTCAATGCTCGGTGCTCTTACAATAAATATGCGAAACTAAGCTGAAAAAATAATACAATAATACTAAAATGAAATATATAATAAATAAAAACATCTAATTAGTGCAAGTTAAAAGTTCTCTTAGAAAGGAAGGATAAGACTTGTGGTCTTATGTTGCTACTCATACAGCAGGATATACACAATTTTGACATTAAAGGATTGTTTTCTGGCATTTATGATCTTTTTTTGCTAATCTACTCAAGTCTCAGTTTGCACAAGTCTATTATTAAGCCCGAACTAAAGAAGGCCCAAGATTTCTTATCTTAAATAGACTTCCCAGTTTATAGCATTTTCAAAAATTCAGGCACTCAGTATGTATTTCTAAGATTACTTAAATTCATTATGTACATAAAAACTATAAGATGGATGATTATATGTGTCTATGCATATTATTTTTGTTATTATTACATCACTTAAGCTCATGGCTAGACACAGTAGAATATATCACAGTCAATCGGTCTTCCTTCTTAATAAATTTACACCTTTTAATGTAAACATTCATTAAATTTGACTGTTTACCACCGACTGCGGTCGAAGAAATCCAGCAATAAATCAGTCCTCATTTTCCAACAAGTTTGGTAGTTCCTCGATAATGGACCACATTGTTATCCGTTTCATGAATCTTGACTTCGTACAAAAGTCCTTCCGGCAACAGAGCATTCAGACCATCATAAATATACACAGCTACGTTTTCAGTTGTTGAGACGATAGTCTTGAAGTATTCAACATCTTTATCCAAATGCTTGTGGTCTAAACTAGTAATAACAGTGTTCATGTGTTTCTTTAGCTCAGTAAGATTGATAACCATCCCAGTATTTTGGTCCACCGGCCCAAAAACCGTTGCTTCTACTTTGTAGTTGTGTCCGTGCCCATTCGGGTTGTTGCATTTCCCAAATATTTTCAAGTTTTCTGCATCGCTAAGTTTCGCGGAATGGAGTCGGTGACAAGCGGAGAATGATTGTATTTTGGTCACATATAAATGTGGGACCACACTGTTTCCGTTTTCAGACATGGCCCAAGCTTTTAATCTCAGTTTTTGACTGTCTTCGATTCGTCTTGACTAAACACAGAGATGAGTCAAGAGTACTTTATATTGAGTCAGTCATCAAGTTGAGAAACGTGGCCTAATGAGGGAGTCCGCTGATCACTAAGTTTGGTGATGCTTTGCTGCTTTCGCAAGCTTTTTCCACTGAATAGTTGAATTGAAACGAAATTGAATACATTGAATACTATCTTCACAAAAGCATTGCGCTGACTCAAAGGCCGAAAAGGATATACCTCAAATGAAACAACTTTCCTTTAGGGTCCGGTTGTTCGATAGTGAGTTAGCGCTAACCAGGGTTAAATCCTTAACCCGCGATTGGTTCAACTCCTTAATGGCTTAAAGATTGCCGGATTGGGGCTGTCATTTCGGGTTTACGTGAATTGGGTTTGCTTGGAGTGTTCTTCAGTAATATTTTAAAAGATCGGATGTGTTTCAAGATGAAGGAATTTTGTTTAAAGTTTCGCCTTTCCCTGGGTTAAACTTAACCCTCTTTTGAACAACCGGGCCCCGAAGCGTAGTTTTACAACTTTTCTCCCTCAATTTTCCAAGTTTCGCTTCTTAAGCAAGGCGAAGGATAAATATGAGACTACCTGTAGAAGCGTCCATACAATATCCTCAGACCCTCGAGTTACCATAATGAATTTTCGGAATAACTATAAAAAGATGCGACGACAGAATCTTTTCTGTTACACCTCGCACAGTACTCACCTGACCAGATTTCTTGTCCGGATTGACCGTAACCGCAATCGGTTCTTTGCGACTGTTTTCCTGGGGTCTTTGGGGCCGGACTCTGACAAACACTTTGACCCTGCCCGAGTCTATAATATGTTTTAAGTTAACATATTAAAACTACATAACTTTTTTTTAAAAAACTTACAACTGTAATGTAACCGACATAATTTTCGCAGAAGAAATCATGAACGAAATGAAATCCATTATAAATTGAGCTGCGCCATATTAAAGCTGAAATGAACACAGCTTAAGTCCTGACAACGTGATTCATATGAGTAACGAGACTCAATATTTCTTCATGAAACATTGTTATGACTACCTTAGATTATACTTAAATTATTTATTCTTAAATTTTTGGCGATCCGAGCCTCGTTGTTCTTAATAAATATAAAATTGTAATTAAGAAAAAGCAGCAACGGGAACCAACCTTTTCCAACTTTGATGGCACCAGCCGACTTTTCGTTTGGCTTCATTTTCGGGTCTTAGATTATGAAGTCAGGTTCTTGTGGATGAGGTTACTCTTTTTGAATTTACTTCCATTTTTCAATCTATAAGATATCACCGGCACAATTACACATAATCTCAATACTCATGCATGCATCAAAACTTGCTAATCAGAGACAAAATATAACTTGTTAGAACAATACATGCACAACTGTATTGTAGTTGCTGCAAAAAGAGTATCAACCTCGAAAAATGATTTTACAGTTACTTGTGAGCTCTGAAGCGAATATTATATCAGTTGACAGGATAGATTATTAACTGACGTATAGTGATTTTAAATATTAATTATTGATAATAAACTAATATTGTTGTTTTGAAACGGTCCTAGTTATCCAAACAAGTCGTTTTCAATTGATAATTGGAACTGGTTTAAGACCCGCATGGAACTCGGTCAGCAGTTTTGTTTGGGACAGTCGTGATACCGATACCAAGCAGTTTGCCAGCTGATTAATTTGATTTGATTAAAAAGTGTACGGAAGTTGTGTTTTTTTAAACACAGCATTTTCGTATGGGACAATCATGATACTGCTCCTAAACAGACTGCCAGCACCTGCACAATTCCTAGGTTCGCTTTGATCAAAATAATATGACCATAAGTAATATTTGTATGAAACTTTGCTTTAACATAGCAGTTTTATGTGGGACAAACCTGACAGTGCTCCCGAACAATTTTCCAGCACCTGTACACTTGTGCAGGGTCACACCCTTTAAACAGATTTACCCTACGGGTACCCGTATAGAAGAAGTTATTAGCATATTCCAGCTCAATTTTTTACTTTTTTTTTCTATTACCATTCAAATCAAATTTGTATGCATTTTCATAGGATAGAATAACCATGTTTCTTGCAATCTTATACGTACTGAAGGAATAATTGTTATCACCGGTGAAATTCGCTAATCATCAGACTGATTGAAAGAGCCAATTGATCTGAACTCGATTAAAGAAAAACACTCTCTCACTTTGGGAATTTTGTCGGTCGATGAGTACATACAATGTAATGGAAAAGATAGCTTAATGAAATGAAACATGTTTTAATTTGTCAGAAAATGTTGATAAGTTGTAAAAAAATAACTTTAAAAACCGACAGTGTAAATTTGAACTAAGGAAAGTACAAAACAAGAAATGAAGACTGACAAAAGAGTATTCACAAACATTATTTAAAAGTTAGCATCAGTTCAGTTATAAACTGCTAAAAAATCAAGCTTTTTCTTATCCTGCAACGCGTGAGAGTTAGTAATTAACAGCGCTCGTGCACTGATATATGAAATATACAAACGTATTACGGCAATATACGGTGTGGTCAAGTTTTTTGACGAGAGATATAATATTTTTCTATATATTGCGATTCAAACAAGTTAGTTAGTGTATCGGAAGTTGTCTTTTCAATTGTCTTTTCGCTGACATTTTTGAAAGGCATTTTGTCAACTGTTTTGTTTTAACCGTGTGTATGAGCAGCTTTGGCTAAAGAACTTCCTTCAAAGTATGTTACGCCATTAATTGAAATAACTAACTACAACTTAGGAGCAGAAATGAATGAAATCTAACATAGCGACCTGTACATGTAAATTTAAACAAAAGTTAAAAAGGGTAAGTCTGGATTCTTGTGGCGAAGCAATTCAGTTTCCAAGCCTCGGTAACTTTTATCGGCCACACGTATGTATACATACGATTTAGACCATTATTCTATCTAGAAATTAGAAACACAATATTTAATAGTTATTATACCGATGTTTAAAACAAAATAAAAACCTTTTTGTATTGCTAATTAGATATTTAAAAATACACTATAGGCTCGGCTCGCTTCTGTGCATTTTATCGGCATGGAAACGACAGAGGAACATACACTGCCTTATACTTTCATGTGAACAAATCATTACTGTGTGTATGACAATCAATTATTTGGTCGTTAAAAATAAGATCCCATAAATGATAATCGCGCTTAAGTAATAGGTTAATTCGTTAGTACTGTACCAACTATGTATTTGGAATAAAAAGTGCTCAAGTTGGGTTTAATTAAGGACAAATTGGCCCTAGTATTTGTGTTGCCAAACAGTGTTTAACTTTCTGAGCAAAATTTTTGATTCTAGGCTGACTCAATATACGGATTGAAAAAGATACGAAAACATGCCGGCTTTTTTATCGGTTTTGTTCAAAATAGTTTTTAAAACAATGAACAAGCCCTGCACTTCATTGAGAACCAGTTTATTCATTATGTTAGAGAAGAATAAGTTTTTTGACCTTACAGTGTTTTTCTGAGCCGACTGGTCTAACAAAATTGATAATTCTTTCCCATGTTCTTAACAGATGCTTTGCTCTTTGATACCGCATATTTTAAAAGTAACGAACAAAGCTCAGTTTAGTATCTGCACAGCTACAGATGAGGCGTGAAAACCAAACTGTGCCATATAGTTCGTGAAAGAAGCAAAATACAAGTATAAAATATGTATTGTATTCACTAAGGTTCTATCAAAATTCCACTATATCACAAACTCTTTCAGTGTTTATAGAACTTATCTCGATGGTTTGACCATGTTTATTATTGCACCAGTTCATGTAAATGATATTAGTGCTGGATGATATTGTTGTTCGCTATTACATACATGCTCAAAGGAGACATAATACTCTTTGCTTTATATATTATACTTCAGTGCAGTCTGCCTAAAGCCGTCTAGGGTTACAGTTGTTACTTGTTTAAGACGAATCCTTGTAGAATGGCCAGCCTTGTGTGAATCATAGCACGGACAGTTGCTAAACATTTTAAAATATATTAATATAATTTACCTGTGGGCCGCAGTTCTATCTCCTTCACGGTTTTCAACCCTGCATAATTATCAGTTGTTGTAACATGTTATGTAACGAACTCCGGGATCTAATTTTGCTGACACTTTCAATTCTTATATCAGCCACGCAGCCACGGAGAAAAATGTTTGTAGTTCATTCTTACAAGCAGTTCGCTAAGGCGCCCACCAAGACGCTTTCTGGCGTAAGCTGCTATATTTTATACCTACGCAATAATCTCGTTCATAATGCATTCTGAGGCGGTTACCTTTTTCCCAAACAATTTGGGAATTTTAAATTCTCTGCACGGAAATGAAGGACTCTATCACCGGCAGATTTAGTATAAAATATTTATTGCCTACTGCTAGTGAATGACATATATCAACAAATTTTTCAATTCTTTAAACTTTTTTTAGCAAAACTTTTGAATCGGTTGTAATATGAGCGAATTATAGACCTTGATGTTTGTTCGTATTCAAAATTGTTTACATTTGGGTAGCAGGACAGGTGCGGAACAGAGCAGCTTTCAAGGTGGCGGAAAAACAATAAATTGAATGAATGAATAAACGATAGTGGCGGGAAAACATTGGGAGTTCTTCCGTAAAACAAGCGTTACCAAGGATTGGATTAGAAGTGGGAATTATCGACGGTTCGATAACAACGTACTGACGAAGAAACTTTTGTTGCTTCGTAACTAGGATGCTTTTCATCCGCATTTGGTTTTGAGTCAGTATGATAGACTTGTGTTACTGTCCGTAAAATATGTACAAAAACGATTTGTGCGTGTATGTGCCTTTCGACAAGTGTTAAAAATCAGCAATTTCTCTACACCTTATATTAAAAAAGGCACTTTAGGCTTGTACCATCATTTTGCGTGTTGTCACATGAATTAGTATCTGAGTTACCTTTTCAATTTTGCTATTTGTAGCACATCTGCCAGTGTTTATATCTTTCACTTCTTGTTGTGTTTCAAAATTCTAAAATGTACCGTGTGCCAAATGGTGGTCATATCGATCAACATATATGGTTACAGTCCATTCCAAAAATGCTGCCTTCAACGCCATGCGGAGAGTCATTCTCAAACATCGAGTGTCGGGGGAGTGAAGAAACCTAGGTCAAAATAGGGAACTGTTGAAAATGGAAGCAGATTCCCAGAGTGTCTTTTCCGTGAGTTTTGTTGGATATTTGCCGCTGACCATCACGATATCCCTTCATGCGTGCACGGCCGTTATATACTGAGGGTGGAGTGCCCCCTGGAGACAGTTACACTCACTAACGAAACACGAGGAAAACCATCAATGATCTTGGACGGTACGCTGCATGCACAGAAGATCATTTGACATTTGGAAACTGTCAAAAACGTGCGCCTTTGCTCGCGCGATTCTGTTGCGCGATTGAGAAGAGCTAACTCACATTATACTGTTATGCATGTCAAAGAAGAGGCAACGTTACTGGAAGACACAGAATTGAATCTCCTGTCGAAACACGGCAACATCGTATTGGAGAATTTTTATAAGTAAGTAATAGCAGAGCATTTATTGAATAACCATAGAAGTTAAAAGCCAACATCTATGAGCCACCGGCCACATGCCAGAGGCAACTATTACATTATCGTTTGCACTGGTTCTAGATTTAATCATAATTGCAGCAAGAAGGGATCAGATCATGGTAATATTCAGTAACAAAACCGATATATGGTCTCAGAAATGTCCGTCTAAGTAGAACGACAATATCACAGCAACGAATCTAGAAAAGAATCCGAAATAAATCGAAATACTATAATGATTAAGGTATTAACGGCACGTTTACTAAAATTGAGCTACTTCTGTACAGTCCAGCCAGAGAGAGTAAAGAAAAAATATTGTCATACATTGGCAACAAGTTAAAATATGTGTATGCGCAAGTCCTGATTTTAGACTCAGCAAATCAGTGGTTAATCAGTGACCGTGAGTTAACACTCGAGACTGTACCCTGTGTTATTGTTATAAGATCAGATACATTTATTATTTTACACCAGAACTGGATATTACGTGTTTGCTTACAAAGCAGGAAATAAATCAAGTTCATTTCCAGGTGCGTCATGGAGAACTTCCTGTTTATGTAAGGAAAAATCACAAGACTTCTTACCGTAATTGTCAAACTCGGGCTCGACTCCATTTACGCGCGTCCAAAACGAACACTGCTTTGTGACCTCGAAATTGTGAGAGCAGGTTTCATCTCCATCGGCAAGTGGCCAGTCTAAAAAGCCAGCCGACTTTTTAGCTTTTCTGCACAATTAGATGTGACACAACTATACCCTAAATTTATCGTTTATACATTTATATGTGGCAGAAATATGACAAAAACTGAATCACATGGATTACTTTCGAAACTTGAAATGGTCTGTGACTTAACGTCCTCTTTGTTAGTGCCAAACATTACTGTATGTATAAAGTATGTTTGTTTGTAAGCGATGGTTCTATTGTACTTCAAACAATACAGGTACCTGTGAAACACCTGTGGCAAGCTAAGACAACCGGAGCCGATCTAAGTTGGCTATCGCGCGCTGTGTATAGACAACTTACATAATACACCCCAAATACCAAGAACAAAATCACAGAAATTTTAAGGCTGAAATACAGCAAATGTATAAAAACTTGGAACTTGACCTCGTCTTGAAGTTATTGTTTATTATGGTCACTGGGGCAAATTATGGGAGTAGTGTATTGTTTTTGTTTTTTGCAGAAGTCCGATGGTAAACCACTATAGATATATAAGGGGCACACATATGCTAAAGTTATAAATGTGCTTAAACCTATTCGGTAAAGCAAAAGCTAACATTGGTGCCTGAGATGGCCGAGAAATGGAGTACCAGCTTTGTCAAGGGAAGCACATGCGGCAGGTCTGCAATAACGCAGGCGGATCTCGGTAACACTTCGCGTTCGCAAGTGAGAAAACATCGGGACAACCACGAGAACAGTAGCTGGTAGACTGTTTTGTGTTGCTGATAAAGTGACTGCTTGAACACACGAGTGACATCATCTTCAATATCAACAACACGATCAATACAGCGTTGCAAAAATGGCGCAATACCCACAGGAAGCCCAACTCCATGAAGAAAAACCAACAAAAATCGGTGAAAAAAATGGTTGTAAACGGATTAATACTCGAAAAATAAACGCAAATGAAAATCGAGCAAATTTTTATTACTCTTCGATCGAGTGCACAATCCTTCGCATGCCAGAAAAATGATGTTGCAGGAGAGAGGGGAGAGAAAGGAGAAGGATTGGGTCCCGGGTTAGGCTTAGAGTTCATATCCTAGCCGGGGGATTAAAAACGAGAGGAGGTTTATAGCCAGGGGGAAGGTATAGCTGTTTGTGCAGTTTAAATTAAAACCGGACGGATTAACCTGAGTAAAATTAGGTTTGGATTAAATGGATTCTCTTATACTATAAGTCAGTGGAATTCATCGTTTTAAAAAGGTTGTATTTCTTGTCTGTTTATGTTTTTGATCCAAGAATTTCAAAACAAAACAACTTTTAAATACACACAAAGACCTTTGACCAATTGAATTGTGGGATGCACTCGGATGGAGAAGCGGCATTTAGTTTCTTACTTGTATACCGATTCACACTGAGCATTATTCGAACTCGCTTTGCTTTGAGAACAAGGCACCAAACAAGCGGAGACAAGAAGTGTTATTTTAAATTTGAGAACAGCAACTTTACTATTCGACAGAAACAATTCTGGATTAACAAACTGCGTATCGGGAATTTGATTAGTTTGAAAGGAGGTGCAGGATAAAGTTAGAACTAAAACCAAGTAAGATTTATCAACTGGTTCTTCTACTGCAACATTGGGCCAACTATAACACTGAAATAGGACGAGCTGTTATTGTAATATCCCATCACTGACTACGAAGAAGAGATGTTCAGATAAACACATTTCTTATACAGTTTTCTTCGTAGTTGTTTTGATTTTAAGAAAATGTGCGTACCCTTGCCCCAGACCATTCCATGCGTCATTGCTGTCTTTATGAAAGCCGGAACCGAGGTTTGTTCGTAAAGATGGGTGTCTGGCCTCGCCTTTCAGTCAGCTCTTCCGTTATTTCATAATAGAGGCGGATTGATCCAGACCCTTTAATATCAGGTTCTATATGATCATTGAGCTATCTTTATGATAGAACAGGTTTGTTCTTAAGAATGGATGCCTGGAATCGCCTTTCAGTCGGCTCCTCAGTTATTTATAACAGAGGTTTGTCAAGATCTTCCAATGCGTTCCATATGGCCATTGCTGCCTTCACGAAAGAACAACTTTTTTTTCACAGCTGAATGCATGCCTGCATCTCTTCAGTCATTTCTTTTAAACTATAACACAACAGGTCACGGTTGGTTTATAAGTGCGTTGCCTCGTGTGTCACTAGGTTCTTGAGCCATTTAAAACTACAGGGCTTGGTCAATACTTTTCTAGTGGGTCATACTATCACTTCTTCCTCTATGATAAAACAAGGATGAGCATGTTCGATATCGCCTCGTTCGTCATTCAGTTCTTGAGCCATTCAATACTAGAGGCCTTGGTCAATACCCTTCATGTGGATCATATTATCACTGCTGTCTCCATGATAAAACAAGGACGAGCGTGTTTGATATCGCCTCGTGTGTCACTAGGCTCTTAAGCCATTAAATACTAGAGGCCTTTGTGAATACCCTTCATGTGGATCACATCAGTAAGGCTGTCTTTATGATGTAACATGGATGTTCATAGCAGGAAGAGCGTGTTGTCCCACGCTTCACTCAGCTCTTGGGCCTTTTCCTAACAGAGATCATAGTCATTTCACCTGTATAGTAGGTTAAATGGTCATTGCTCTCCTTCTTCCCGTCTCGGTTATAGTTGAACAAGTTGACCTCGTATGTATAAATGTATGAGCCCGGCCTCGGTTACCAGCCAACTCAAGTGGCCATTCATTTCCGAAACAGGGAGTGCAAAGGCCTCGCACCAGTCTCTTGTAAGTGACCCTGAACTCCCGGTTGAGACAACCATAAAGGATGGGATTGACTGCGGAGTTACTGTACACAAGAATGGACACCACAAGAATGAAGGTGCGCGTGGCTAGAGCCTTGATGAACACACTGAGAAACATGGCCACCATGAACGGCATCCAACAGAGGTAGAAGACGCCCACCACCACACCTGTCAATTAAAGAGAAAACTTTTAAGTTTAAAATTAAAATCACTCGTTTTGAGCGGAGTAACGATTCGAAAACTAAACGTTGCTGTAAAGTTACGGAGTCAATAACTTTTTACACTGAAGTGTCTTTCACTAGTAGCAAGATATATTCGCCAAATAACAAAGCTGTTATAAGATGAACTCCAAAATGGAAGTCTAGTCTAAATTGTCTCAGAACGACCCAGAATGACCCTCCGTGTTTTTTGCACTTATGACATGTTGATATTTTGTTTGTACATGTTCGCACAATGGTCAAAGAAATTCAAAGACAACAGTACAGAAATCACCAGACCTTAATTTGTCTGTGGTTCGCAAATTTATTTTTTGAAAGGAAACAAAAAGTCGCAATAATGTGTAATCCCAAAAGCAGTCTTATAAAAGTTGACTTTGAAAAAGACAAAAGGCAACATCAATAACCAAAAACTGAGATGCTTTTTTAAAAAAATGCCTTCTCGATCTCTGCTTAAATGCAATTTGATCTTAGTGTAATATTGTTCATAGCACTTTTTAAAGGTCAGTTTTTTTTTCTAAATGGCTAATACTATTACCACAGTATTCAAGTTTTATGGGTTTGAATGGTTTTGCCGAACATGTGCATGCCGACTGCGTTACTTTTTTGTGATTTCGAACAATGGGCTTACCATACTTTGCGAACGTCGGGCACTTTGAAAATACTGGCAATTTTGAAGAATTAGAATATTTTCGACCAAGAGACGTCTAAAAGAGTTTGAAACAAAGGCAAATATTTGAAATTGAAGGACGATTCGACATCCTAAACATGATCAGTTTGCTTTTGAAAGAATCGGTGTAGGTTCATCTTTGATATACAATCATGAGCCTGATAGAGCGATGGCGCAATTTGTTTCTAAAACTTCAGCATTTCTTAAAAGGTCTCCCACAGTTGCGTTACTATTATCTTGAAAAACTCGAATACCTTTTTATTTGTTTATTAATTAAATTAAGGAAAATAATCGTTCGTTGTGTTAATCAACTGAACTCTTGCTGGGAACTTTGTTTTGCCAAACCCGTAAAATTACTCGGCCAGATTGTTAAATACAGATATTAGCATATTATCGACAATAAAATCGAGCTTTAGGTTATAATTGTTATCATCAAAACAAGCACTTTCGCATTAGAGAATCTAATTGAGAACTGAGCTGACAGATAATTGATCAATTATAAAGCGGCAAATGTGTTTCAATATCCTCCGATGTATCCCAGACATTTTGTGGTAATGTACAGACCGATTTATTTAACTCGATTTTGGAGCATACCGCTGTAATATTCATGCTGTGATTAAGTTTAGCTGATATGATTGTTATCAAAGTTGTCAGTATATTTTGCCGCAACTAAATATACATAAAACAGTTTTGATCTCTGGTAAAATGAGGAATAGAAGTGTATATACGTGTATGTGTCCAAAGTATACAATCTTGCTCTGAAACGCAATTGTTTTTGGTGCATTGAAAATCAAACGAGAAGAAATCCACCTCAACAAGCTGCAATTGCGTTGAAGATATATTTGCACTTCCTGTTATTTAAGAAAGATAAGTGCGTGTGAAAACACACAATTTGAACAAAAATGAAAATGTTGTTTCCCTAAGGCAAACAAATGTACTTAGCTTCCGTTTTCCTGGCTTATTATCAAAAGTGTTGCAAGCATGTCGGAAGATGAAATTATACTGAAAAAATATTAAGCCATTTCATTTGGTGACTTGCTTGACAACATTAGCGGTATATCCCTTCAGGACTGACATAATGTGGTTTTTAGACCGGTATTTTGAAATCTGAGATACCAAAATTGATAATTTAAATTATACAGAGCAATTAGAAGAAACTGGACTGAGTGCAGTTTTTCTGTTGTGTTGCATCAAAGATCTTCCTGACCAAAGTGTAAAATCGAACATTTTCGTCGAAATTGCAATAGGTATTACAGTTTTGAGCTGAATTGGAAAGTCATTTCTTTATTTTGACCTCAAGACATAGCATTAAAATGCAAATTTTAAAAGAAACCGTTGGGCGGTTTGCTTGCTTAATTAAATGTGTTCCAAAAATAAATGTACAAGTATAGATGCTGAAGAAAGTATAAACGATTCGGTTTTTCACTTTCAACTCGTTCGATGGTGTTTTAAAAACTGTGCTGTAGTTTTCTACTTACCCACTGTCTTTGACGCCTTTGATTCCTTCAGGAATTGCGCAGTTTGTTGTTGTGTATTTTGAAAAGATCGAGTAGACCTTCGGACTGCCTTCTCATGACCTCTTGCAGTTAGGTAAATCCGGACATACATTGAGCTCATCAATACAGTCGGAACTAAGATAATAAAAGCTGGAAAAACCACTAAATATTCCGCATCCATGGTTTTAGCATAACTGCAAATCTCTTGCTCTTTACTTCTCTCTTCCGCATTGGAAGCCCCAAAGCCGAACAGAGGGAAAAACGAGAAAACTAGAGAGATAATCCAGGTTGCTATTATAACCAATATCGCCCGTAAAGACGTTACTTTTGTTCTGTATAACAACGGCGAATGTACGGCGAGATACCGATCCGTAGTGACCAGCAACAAGTTCAGTATTGACGCTGATAGACTGAGTAGGGACAGACAAAGTGAAATTTTACACCATACAATACTTCGTGTCCACTGAAATGAAATGGCTTCCAAGGCGCGCAGGGGCAGAGCAACGATGCCCACAGTTAAGTCCGCAAGACACAAACTCACAATAAAAAAATACGTGGCTTTTCTCAGAGCTCTGTTGGAGTGCACGGCACAGATAACTAGGATATTGTCTGCTGTAACGACAAGACTTAAGAAAAGGAAAAATATTGCAGAAGCAACGGCCAATGCTTCCTTGTGCTCCATCTGTGCTGTTAGATAGTTCTTCCTATCCGGGAAATGCTGTCTGTTTTGCTTTGTTGCTTTTCATACGTAGGTGACTTTTACGGTTTAGAAGTAGCAGCAATTGCTGTTTTAATACGTGTCACTGCTTGTCTCGCGTCGCTTGCTGTCGACTTGCGATTACTTCGGGCCCTTTTTTGTTCCGTTAAAGATGATAAATCCAATGTCCCACAGTAAAAATAATTCTCCAACACGTATCGTTTCCACCACTAGTACTGTGATTGCTAAACGGTGTGGCCGTGCTAACTTGAAGCCTAATCAGCTAGTGCGATACGGTTTGTTTATCTCGTCCGTGCATCTTTGATAGTAGCTTTTTCCTAATAGATTCAGCTCAGTTGTCAATCGTGGCTGTATTCAATTGAGCTCGTTGCCCAATGGGGAGCATAAAACAGTCAGTGGGAAAATACCACAAAATAATATCTCACTGACGCAGCCTCCGATTAAAACTGTTGCACGTTGTTCGTACTAAACCGGAATTGCCTTGTCTTAATCGTACATCACTTTCTACAGCTTGTGAGACCAGTCTCTGCAAATTCTGCGTGTTTTTCTTTCGAAATATATTTTGTTTTAGTTGTTGTTTTGACCAAACCTGTCCAGCTGTGGTCTAGGACCTCTTTGAGAAGGCAACACGCGAAAACCATGTGTTTTGTTCCCAAAACGAACAGTTAAAAGCAGACTTTACTTTTTTGTTTGTCCGGCAGACAAAACTCCCTTCAGATGATATAATCAATTGTAGCTAGCGGCACCTTGGGCTGTGTCTGTAAGTATCTTTTATCCGTTTTTGTGCCGATGGTGTGCAATTGTAGAAAATCTAGGTTTCTATAGCTTCAACGTTCAACGCCAGACCATGCTATTGAAAATTTAAAAGTGTCGCAGGAAAAAAAATCTAGATGTAAATATAATCAGGCCGGCATTCTAAGGGAACCTCGTCTGTATACAATTACAGAATTCATACAATATTAAATTTGTACGTGTTTTTGTTTATATTGCCTTTGATTCAAGTTCTTAAAATAGATTATCAAAGGCTATTTTTATCACAAAACTAATTTAGGATTTAAGGTGTTTGGCTGTCCTGCATATTATAATTCATAGCATTTTAAGAACTGAAGCTTTTCGTTTTTTTTCTTAGGTCGAAAGAAATGTAGTGTTTTAAATAAGAAATCCACTGTTATAGAAATACGCCAGAGGAAAAAGAACAGGATATTTGAAATTTGGGCCTGACAGATGGTTATTAGTTTTGTTAATGTTGATTTGAGGCAATTTCATTGTAATTTAAAACTTTTTGTCCAGCGCTGGAGACGAAAACTCTGCATTGTTTCTATAACAACGCAATTTACACAATGATTTTCAAAATCAAAACACTTTCAATAATTATTGTTCTGCTTCACTGGGGATGTAATACTGAATGTAAAATCCGTAGAGACTTCCACATCCACATCAACGACAACAGCAACAACAAAACAATTATACGTAAATTAAAAATTTTAAAATATATTTTTCTGTCGCGTCGCGTCTACACTCTTTTGTTTTTTGATTGTTGCTGAGCACTTTTTCCAGAATCTTACTCTTAGCCTAAAATATTCTTAAAAGTTAGTGTTCTTTTAGGGGTTCTTTAGTTACGTGTCTGTGTATATGTATTTCTGTTCCCAACAGTGTACAGAAGTACGTTGCTCTGTAAGACTAGAACTGGTCATACCCGGCTGAAGTGAAATCATCGACCGTGTATTCTAGAATGCTACTAGAATGTAATTTATAGTATACTGTCCCTTGCGACGTTTTTGAGCGGTTTTTTGATCTATTTTCAAAATTTGATACGGCTTTATTCCTTTTTTAGTGAGTTTTAGCCATATTTTTTGCACGTTCTTGGTCCGCGTATTCAGTTGAAGCAGTAGAGAAGTGTCAAAGGGCGCCATTGTACGTTCTGTGTTACCTTTTTGCATGCAGCTGTTGATATTGAAGTTACTTGTCAATAACACTTGATTCAATAGCTGCCACTTGTTCTACTTCGCTTTGTTTTTGTATTATCTGTAAGAGTAAAGCATCTGTGAATAGAACTCAATATTGCAAAATTGTCAAAATATGAAGAAGTCTATAATTCAAATTTTGGGAACATTTTGAAAGCAGTTGATCGATTGCCGACTACTTATAAAGATCTCATTGTCATAATTTGTGGTCGCTTTCTGTTGCTCTGGCAACAGAATGGCGACTATGGCAGTTTGAACACGTGCAGTCTTACCTGAATCGCTCAGCGGGACACTAACCAAGCTTAAAATTTGAATCTGCCACTTTATATAATTACTTTAAACTTTAATTGATATAAAGTGAGAGCGATAGCAATTTGCTTACGGCTCCGTGAATATGTGTTTGCTACCCGTAGGCTATTTTTTTCAGGCCACTTTCTGTAACTCGTTCGGAAACATTTCAGTTGTTAGCAATGAAAAACCTCTCAACTTTTCTTGATATCGACCTTAAAGAGCCTTAAAAACCCTTAAGCTTGATTTTTATCTTAAAATAAAGGAACCATGATAAATGATAAAGCTGAGAAAAAATGATGTCTTTTGTTTTTGCGAAAGGTAAACAAAGTACGTAATTTCCAGTTTTAAATGTTTGTCAAAAAGAGTCTTCGCTACAAGACGGTAGGAAGTCTTCAGAGAATAAGGTTGAATATAATTACGATTTTCAAGTTTAATTTTTTTTTTTAACCCGAAGAGAACGACCGAAAACCTGAGCCTGCGCCGACCGTATATGAGTTTGCTCCTGTCTCCCACAGACACTCAATTTCTCTGCCCCATCCTCCCAGAGACACTCTTTTTTTCCGCCCCATCCTCCCACAGACACTCAATTTCTCCGCCCCAACCTCCCACACACTCATTTCCTCCGCCAGAGCCTCCCACAGAGGCTCATTTTCTCACTGGCTCCGCCCCATCCTTCTGCAGACACTCATTTTCTCTACCCATTCTCCCACAGACACTCATTTTCTCCGCCCTTACCTCCCGCACACTCATTTTCTCCGCCCTTACCTCCCGCACACTCATTTTCTTCACCCCAGCCTCCCACACACTCATTTTTTCCGCTCCATCCTCCTGCAGACACTCATTTTCTCCCGCCCCAGGCTTACGCACAGTAATTCTCCTTCTATATACTCACTATAGCGGCAACAAACTGGAAGACGTGTATTTCCGAGGAAAAGTTTTACTGTGAAAAAAAATAAGTGAGTGCAAAAACTTGATATCTGAGAATGCTGATTTTCTAGCATTGATTGCCGCGTGGGAGGCCAACATGGAGAACATTCTCCCGAGCTAGACAATGTGTTATGATTCATCTTCCCCTCGGGCTGTTTAACCTATTAAACGTCTCACAAACGTTTTGCCCTTCGGTGATTGGGTAATGGCTTAGTAACATATAATTTTTTTTGTCAGTCGCATGGGGAATATTATACAAGAAAACATTGGTCTCCACACGTTCAAGAAATTGGTCTCTGTCCAGCTTAACTTTAATTAAGCCGCTTAAAAACGAAAAACACCATTTTGGGTTTGAAATTACCATAAAATTTTATCCAGGGTGGACAAATTGCAAAAATTGCCAAAACAAAATTCCGCTGCAGATCTGAGTTGTCCTATTTTACCCTACGTCACAGATGTGTTCAGAAGGAATAGACAAATTTCAATTTTTAGCTTGAAGAGTTTCATGCTTAATTAATGTTCTCTTTTAAAATTGGTAAATGTCATCGATAATATCACGCACTTTAAAGACTTGTCGCTTTTTAAGCTACAAAACCTTTGTTTACTTACTGTAACGCACTCACTCGAGCCTAGTAGCTAGTGAACAAAAACTATAACAGTCAAAAGAATCTAACAAACAAACTCTAAATCTAAAAACCCTGTTCATGGAAAGTCCATCGGGCGCTGGGAGAAAATTCAGGGTGACTAACCGTTCCCGGGTCTTAGAGGATGGGTCTAATAGTGGCGGATCCAAGGAGGGAGGGAGGGAAGGGGGGGAGGATGGGGATGGGCGGCAAGGAGGCTGTTATTCCTTTTCATTGCCCAAGTTAATAGTTTTACTGTTAAATTACACTGAACACTTACTGTGTTAGGTACCCGAGGACTTAGTGTGCCCCCCCTCCTTTTAGTTTACCATCTCTTTCCTAAAGAACCAGGAAAGTGCCGAGCGTTTGTCTGTCAACAATCAACCTCTCGAAGCGGTC
>JAOBYE010020125.1:6318-23148 GCA_025403585.1 Parazoanthus swiftii | reverse complement strand
AAAGTTTTTTCCCGATGTTGAGGGTTAGGGGTGGGGAGGGGCCGCCCAAGCCATCAGCTTCAAAAGTCGATACCCTATTTGGCACCCCTCCGGTCACGGCCCCCGGAGCATTTGACACTGCAATTAAACTTCGCATTAGTTTTTTTATCCTACAAATACGCATAATTGTCTAATGAATACGGAGCTACAATTTATAAAGGTTCATTTCTATTTTGTAGCCGCGTGAATCCAGTAAAGTGTCTATTGAAAATGACAAAAAAGCAAAAAGTTAATATGCAAGAATAAATATTAAATATACTTGACACCATAAAATGTTTTTCAATATAAAACACAAAACAACAGCAACAGTCCCACTAAAAAAAACGGATAAAATGAAGGAATTCGGATACTGCACTTTCTCTATTAAGCCCCCATTTTTAACAAGCCTCCCATTTCTGAAGCCAGACGTTTATTAAGTCCCCCCTCTCTGTTGAGCCCCCCCCCCCCCCCCCAACTGGAAATAAATAAGCCCCCGGGGGCTTAATAGAATGCAACTTAAAATGCGTCTTATTGCAAGATAGCTTTGTTGGTCTTATAATTGTTGAGTTGGTTTTTTTCAAAACAGTTTAGAATTGCGAGACATTGAGGAACCCTTACTTTAAAAATAAAGGCACTCATTATCACCATCAAAAAAGTGAAAATTGTCGTTCTTCTCGTGTGTGCGGAAGATGATAATTTGAATGAAAGAAACTGAAAGTCGCGCAAATGAAATATCACGAAGCCCATCTCTATTTTAGCCCCCTTCTCTATTAAGCCCCCCTGTATAAAGTGCCACTTGGAAACAATCAACTCCGGAAGGGGGGGGGGCTTAACAGAAAAAATACGCCGGTAGGCCGTGTCAGGATCTTGCCACTTCGAGGGGCGGGCATTTGACCCCCTAGGAATTGATGGACTGCAGGGCATTTGACATGGCTTCACGGCGGATACTTGGGCAAAAAAAAATAGTTGTCAAATGCCTGGGATGGGGTGGGGGAGGTGGGTTGCATGGACCGATTCTTTGATTTGAATCGTACATTAGCTTTAACGGACGTTACTAAAACCTGGAACGGGGAACGGTCAATATAAGTTGGAGAACGGTCAATATAAGTTGGAGAACGGTCAATATAAGTTGGAGAACGGTCAATATTTACAATAACTGCAGCGATTTTTGGCATTCCTAATTGTTCAAATCCCCAAGCCTTCGCAGAATTTGTAGATTCTCACACCTTCAAACTCATATTGACCGTTCCCCATTCCCGGTTTTAGTAACGTCCCTTCCCAATCTCCAGATATTCTGGGGGGGTTACTCGAGAAACGCACCGCCGCCATTAATTACAGACAAAAGGTGTGTCTGATCGAAAGGTTTGTACGTGCAGACTTCGCTATTGTACCCTGTCGCTGGGTGGTAAATCTTTTTACTCAATTATGCGCCACATGCAAGCGACAATTGAATTTCAACGGAGCCATACGCCAAAAAAATTAGAAAATGAGCACAAAATGCGCTATGAATTTAGCTAGCATTTAATAAACTTTTTCAAGTAGCGTGGAAGTTATGACCCGCCAAGTGAGAGCGCAATTAAATGCCTCAAACCCTAAAAGCCGCTGAACAATACACTTGCTGTAAATAGCTTACTGGAAAAACCCCGCCGCGGGGAGAACCTGAGATGTGTGCATGCATGTGTGTTCAAAGAGATGTGAGCTGAGGTTGAATTAAGTTTTTTCTCGTCACCCACAAACACAGACTGCGGAATGCTACTTTTGAATAAATACCGATTAGTATTTAGTTTTTCAATGACAAATACTAAACTGCATGTTTGATATTTTACGGTGCCATTATTTTCAAAAAATATTTTCGGAATTCTTTTCTTTTCACTCTTGCGATTTTTTTTTCTATGCAGAATTTATCTTACTTCACAAAACAAAGTCATGAAAAGCAGTCACTTTTGTTCAGTACCAAATCAGTAGGGAAATGTGTTGGTACGAGGTCACGTAGCAAGCATGATTCATGCATAAATTGAAGAAAAGGTAAAAGTTCGCCCCACCCCCGCGGGCACAGTCCCATTGTTCGTGACGTCAAACAACTCGTGACTATTGCCCAATCACAGCCGCGTATCCGCCTGTCACTTCTAAATTTGGAATGCCTGAAACCGCTCTTCCTTCCCTTCTTGTTCTTTTGGAACCAAACGCGAAGAGACGAAAGTGTCAGGGTTTTATACCCTTAAATTTTATTATATTTTTTAACCGGACAAGTCGCCAAAATACCTCCCTTCAAGGAATTAGATCTCCCCTTTCCCGTTTTTGACGGACTGGACGTGAAAAAGGAACCACAACCCTGCAGATTTGCACAGTCATGTTCCCCATCTATGGACGTGCTTGATTTGTACGAATCTGGCGAGTGGACTGCTGCAAACTCACCGAGCTCCGAGCTGTTCGATGATGTTGATATCGATCTGAGTTCAGTTTCTGATATCGAAGACCCGTATATCAGCGATTTCTCTATCGATTTTGCACCGTACCTGGACAACGCAACCTTGAACGCCAGTCCGGACGACCTCTACAAGTATATCACCTCTCCCAAGGAAACGAAAGGATACCGTGAGATTGCATCTTTAGAGCCATTCCTACCCGAGCAAGATATAGGATATATGCCACAAGATTTAGCATTCAAAGTAGAACCGAAATCAGAATCCCTTTTACCGGCCGTGTCGACAAAGCCCATCGAAGTCCAGCAAAAAGTGGTGAAGGCAGAGCAAGCAAACCCGAAAAACAAGCTCCCAAGCATCGCATCGCAACTGAAGTCCTCATCATCGCGGCGGCGAAGCTCCGGCTCGAGCAAGAAACATTTAATAAAAGGCTCGGACGAATACCGACAGAAGCGCGAGCGAAACAACATCGCCGTGCGGAAGAGCCGCTTCAAAAGCAAGCAGAAATTCTTGGATACACAAAACCAAGTAGAGGAGCTTGTCGGAGAGAATGATCGCCTGCACACTAAAGTGAACATTCTCACTAAAGAGCTCAACGTTCTCCGAAGCCTGCTCAGAAATACCGGGCTCATGAAAGATCCATCAATGGCTTCTGCCCTGCTGGCCCAGGGTATTCAAGTACAAGCGTGTTAGAAAAACAAAACATCAAGCATTTAAACTTGAAGGACTCCCCAACCCCTGGAACATGGATTTGACTCACCACAAAACTTTAAAACGGATTGTCGTCACAAAAATATCGTCTTGTTATCAAATTGAAATCATAATCGAATAGATCATGATGTGAAGCATAAATTTGTGTAGGTTTGAATAATAAACCTGTGTGTGCTTGCTTCAGCAAGATGAAATTGTTGTCCGAGTGTTGATTTCGCTATGCTTTCTAACTGCACTTTATTGGGTTCCTGGTCTTCGAATTCAGTCAAGTGTGCGATTTTTGTAATGAGAGCCAAGGAAAAGCGAAGTAGATTTTTAATACCAACTGCTGCGAAAACTGTAACTGTCCTTTTCGCTTGAAACTATACTTTTAATTTATGTGTTTAGTCTACCGTATATAATGAAACAAAATCTGCTTATTAGCTTTTTGAAAGTCCACTGCAGTCGTTCCAACTGTTCCAAAGTCAATACGAAGTTAGTAAAGTAAAAGCTTGTGAAGTCTTATGACATGAAAATGCAGTAGGGACGGCTTGTTTGTGTGGATTACATTCATGCATTTATTGTTAAGCATCGTTTTAATTGTCAGTCAGATTTCGTTGGATAATCTTGGAGGAAGTTTGAAGCCGCTGTCCGTGCTACCTAGACTATGTATACTTTAGGTTTCGATGACATGTTTTTTGTCGTGGCATTTCCGGGAATTTGTTGAACTTGGTTTTAACCCCATTTCATAGTTTATTGTACTGGATCCTTCATTTGTTGAAAGCTGCTGAAACGAAGCTGCCGGCTTTGTCGTGCAGTTGTTGTTTGAACAATAGCTGTTGATAGAGCCAGGAGTACAAAAAAAGATCGGGATCTTCGGTTCCGCAAAGAACGTGTTTTACGGCACTCGGCAGCTCGCTGAGACAAATGGGTTATTGATACTTTGAATTATTGTATAATGTTTTAGTACGAGCTGATTTTTCTGTTTTGCAAAAGATCTTCGCCGAACGTTTCTTGTCTTTCAGATGTCTCGACATCTGTCTAGACTTCATATAAGTTATGTTGTGACGGCCAGATGTGCCTTGCAGCAACTTTGCATATTGAAACCAGATTAAGGTAAAGCTTTTATAAAAAAAACTATTAAACTAACAGTTGATTTGTTAAGATCTTATCAGCAGGATAATAAAATTTAGTTTTTTTCTGAACGTAAAAGGCTTCAAATTTAAAAGATTTTGCAGTTTAGTTTTCAACTTTGAATCTAATGGACCCACTGTAAGTTATTCAGTGACTTAGTATTCTGTTCAATCAAGCATTTTGGTTGTGTTTGTTGCTGATGTTGTGTTCTGGCAAAACTCTGTGAGATATTCAAAGCAGGAAGCTACGGTAGATCTGCCAACAGCTGCAAAGGGAAAACTTGAGCTTGTCTGAAAACAAAAAAAATTGTGAGGCTGTGTCAAAAGCATGAGATTGTAAAGCAGGTCTACTGCAGCTTGATGACAAAAGACTGGAGATGGCAGTGTCTGGTCATCTTCTTCCGGGAGCTTAATAGCAGCCATATAACAATGAAATATTTTATACAGGATCATGGGTTTATGATATAATGAGTTTTGGCAAGTTGTCAAACACTCAAATCTGAATAAAGTACCTTAAAAAATAATTCAAACAAAATTGAAGTTGAAACCCCCAATGATTGTTTTTCTGAATAATGTCAGTGGCAGCAGTAGAAACTATGAGAACAGACCATGGTCTGAGATCTCTGAACATTCGTAGGTTTTGAAATTTTGAAATTCCACGACTTAAACCAGTGAAAAAAAATATGCAAGCAGGCCTGTAGGCAGGGGGGTGTGGGGTGCATATGCACCCCCCCCCCACAGACCCAGAAAGGTCCGCATTTAGAGATTTAATAAGACCATGAAGAAACCTGAATAGGTTTATCATAACGGTTAGTGCTACTGTAAAGCGAAACGACTAAAAAAAAAATTGGCCATAAGTGTGTTTGTCTTAAGAGTCCAAACTTATGAAATTTGCACCCCCCCAACAAAAATCCTGGCTACAGGCCTGTGCAAGTGACTTGGTCATGTTCATACCCTTCCACTGAGTCAGACATTTCTCTCGTAACCTTTGGTAGAATTTAACAGGGGTTTAATGGGTAATGGAAAACCTAGAAATTCAAAGCAAGTTTTGCAAAACATGTTTATGGGGCTTCTCAGCCTGAACGTTAAGGCAGATCCAGTTATTCAAAGACTTGTTAGTGTCAACCTGGGATTAAACTTTTAATCCATGGTTTGGTTTGTTTTCTAAGTGACTGTTCATCACAGTTCCAATGCAACTTAAATCTAAGGACTTTCCAGGATGTTTTCTAGCAATTTCATAGTCCCTCTGCTGGAAATAAAGTTAAAAAACATGCCCTGTGGAAGCTTACAGAAGTTAGTTCAGCCAAGTAGGAGGATATAATTTTGCATGACTCGGCTTGTTTTTCTTAATTTTTTGGAAGATATAAAAATGTAATTTTCTCAAAAAAAGCTGCTTATTCCCCAACAAAATGTGTTACCGGACAACAGTGCAGCAAGGGGGGGGGGTTGTTTCTACTCTGCATCCCCTCCCCAGAAGACACGTTTTCCTGTGTTTGACTTTATAAGAGCAATAAAACTAATTTCACTTTATTTAGTGCTTTGAATAATTGCAAATATTCTGCACATTGTACATCATTTATCAAATCACCTTATTTTGGATATATTGTATTGTCATGCTGATGAAAAATGTATTATCTTCAGGGGGATAGAGGTTCTGTAAAAGATAGCACTGTTATCCTCCAATTGCAAGCATAACTTTCAGTTTTGCATGATTAGAACCTGTGCTAAATTATGAGAAATGTTTAAATTTTGTAATTCCTGTTGTCAAAAATAGAAAATGCCTGAATCTAAATTTCCTAGTCTGCCCAATCATCATTCTCATTTGACACAACTGAATCCGAGTGAGATGCCTTTGGTGGTGCAGGGATCATGTTAGCTATCCTGTCCATGGCCGAGCCTCCTCCAGTTGAGACATCCCCCCCTGACTGGCCACCACTGTCGCCCTTAGAGCCTGAAATCCCTTTTCGCCTCATTTGTAACTTGGAGAATAAGTCGCCCATCAGATCCCCGCCACCAGCTGATGGAGCTGCAGCTGCTTCTTTTTCCGCCTTCTTTTTTAGTTTTCGTTCTTTTGCACTTTTCAGTTTGACTTTGCCTGCACCCCCAGCTGCTCTGATGGACTCCATTAGACTTGAGCGACCATCTGAGGCCACAGCAGGTGGGACACTGCTTGGGGCGGCCGCTGTTGGTGCTAAATGAAAGGGAACAATGCAGTACCAAGTTTATTAGTATTTCTCCAATTAATTAAGCCACACCATAATTATTGCATGTATTACAGTTTTTCAGGTCAGTATTAAGGACCAAAGGCAGTAGAAAAAAGGAAAAAGTGTGACATGGCTTTTATTAACATGAAAGACAAAGTGCTACGTTTTTAAAAAACGTTAACACTTTGGGAATGTCTTGTACAAGATACCAATACATTAAATCAAATAAAGGTTTATTCACATAATCTAAAACATTTTTGTTAATCAAACCAGAAAATTCATCTTCATAAATTTCTACTTTTAGTTTAATTTTTCTTTCAATGTGAAACTTTTTTTTCAGCAAGAATCAGACTACTGGATTTGTAAAACAAGAAATAAATTGGTGCTGCCTTACACAACTGAGAACATCTTTCAACATTTTAGGGTTTATCCAGGCAAAACTTAACTTTTAGGGGCTGTCAGTTTTATGCCACACCCTTAATATATGAGGTAAGAAACCCTCTAGGAATCAAGGAAGTGGAAAGTGGAAAGGAAAAGCCAGAGCAGCCTGAGAATCAACCCTTTCTCCTAGTTACCAAGCCCCTTTACCCTTTTTCTTACCCATTTCATCCTTTGCGCTTGTTTGGTAGTAAATCACCAAGTACCAACATTTGCACCCCCTAAACTAAACAAGCTATAGTGTCGTTTAGCTTGTTTAAGCCATAACATCAAAATTTCTTTAAATTACCCCTTTGTTTGTTACTCAACATAATTTTCATGTCAATATCTGGTCTATCCTGGGGTAGTGTTCTTACTGTAATAGGGGATTAGAGTGTTTCTCAGAATAACTTCTTAGGGGTTGAAATTGTATTACAGTCAACAGACGTGACACAAGAACTGTAATCAGAAAAGTTTTGTTAATTGTAGATTTCAACATGCCAGATGATGAGTTTTGAACTAAACCTTTAACCCCCTCAATGAAATTGAAAAAGCTCAAACTTGCACTTAAATCACCTTTTGGGCCCATTATTTCAAGATTTGGAAGGAACATGTATTGTTTTCAAAATTGCAACTAAGATCTTGTGAGTACAGTTCTCATATCAGTTCTGTTGACCGTAGTTCTTAGGGATTGAAATTAGCAATCTGGTATCTTCAAGGACCAGATCACTCAGGTAAAAGCTGAAATTCAATCTATCAAATGGACATTTGCAAGTAAAAAGGTTCCCAAGACAACATACACCAGCAAGGTAGAACTAAAGCCAAGCAAGGTTTGGTTATTCCTGAAATGGAAATAAAAGGGGTGTGTCAATCCTTTATCTTTGGGGTGAAATTTCAGGAATGGGTATTCTTAGGGCAGTGAAATTTTGGATCAATAATGGTTTCTGGGCAACTACACACTACCCCTCCTTTAGTTAGGGTTTGAAGTAAGGTTGGGTTTAGGTGTACCTTTTAGGGGAGAGGTGGGTGGGTGGATAGTTGCCCAGAAACCTACAATCACGCAAAATTTCTAAGGTAAGGCATTCTAGGGGGTTTCTCCTATGTTTTCTGACCAGCACCTTAATTGCTAACCAACCAAAGGATACCTTGCTAATCATGAAACATAATTTAAAAAAATAAAATAAAACAACAAAATAAACCATTACACTCACCTCCAGGTGCTGGCTCCCCTGGGGGAGAGGGAGGTGGTGGTCCAGGGGGTGGTGGTGGTGGAGGAGCTGCACCAGGTCCAGGGGGAGGTGGTGGAGGAGGTGGGGGAGGTGCTCCTGCATCTGGAGGAGGAGGGGGAGGTGGAGGTGGAGCACCCCCAGGGGGTGGTGGTGGAGCTGCATTTCCTTCCACCTTCACTTGCTCTTGTTCAACAACATTTGGCAAATCAGGAATATTGGAACCAGGGACTGATGGGGCTATTGATGGACCAAGGTCAGCACTAGTAGAAGCAACAAAACAGTGAAATAGATTGGCTAAAATAACTTTATTCATAGGAAACGTTAAAAAGGTGTCTTCTAAACATCATTCTGCCTGCCCAGTATAGTGACAATTAAATATCTTGTCTTGCTAACTTATCATGCCAGTCCCATTGGAAAACACATACAGATTGTGCTACTTACTTTGTGTTTTTAATTGACAGGTGGGCCTCCTACTTAAACATAATGACAAACCTGCTATGTACTTAGTTTTTTTTGTCAGGTCTATACTTCAAAAGTTGTCACAGGTTGAACACAGAAAATCAAAACTTTTTTCCAGACTAGTTCTTGTTTCCTGTTTCCATGTCATCACAACACTCAACAGTTTTATTCTTTTCTTTTTGTAAACGTAAAGTTTTAATAGTTTACATAGTCATAAATATTGCAAATGTTTTCACTTTTGTATTAATTTTTTTGGAAAATTATATAAAATTCTGCATTTCAGTGTAACACTGCAGCAAAACTTAATGAAATCATTATATTATTATCAATAAATACAACCATGATAACTTACCATTACCGGTAATTATTATCATCAATAAGTATTGCCATTATTTTCCAAACTTTTCTAGGTAAGGAAAATGGATCTTTGAATTTTCCCACTTTTTTAAGACTCAAATGAAACTTGGTTATAAAAATAGTTTATGCTGCAATTGCTGGTTTCCTTGTTGGACTTACCTATATGCAATATCATCAGCAATCCCTGGCAAATCCGGCAAGTTAAGCGCCACATTGATTTCTGGGACCTCACCAAGGTTTGGTACATAAAAGTAGTTCTGCGCCATTAACCGATCAAGCTCCTCCCCCTGCATAATTGACACTGGTGCCTCGCCAATACTTTCATCCTCTTCTTCCATGTTGGCTCTTGTCTTGGTGACTGCGCCCGCAAGGGGATCCAGCATCACATACTTTTTATAAGGATTTTCGGTCGTGTTAAAAAGCAACAATGAACTCACAGATTGCAGATTTTTAGGTAGCGATCCAAGACCTTCGCTTTTACTAGTGTCATCTTTCTTCTTCACATTTAAATGTACATTGTAAAATTGCAGTTTCTCTTTCAGTGTTTTGTCGTCCACTGCGGTGAATTTGGAATTTAGTCGATAAGACTGCCTCTTGATCACAGATAGCTCATTTTCCTCCGGGTACAGTGATCTGTATTCCTCAAGCTTTTCTGGGGCGGGATATTTATTGCTTGAAAATACCCTAGTTGCCTTTTTTGTGCCCTTGATCTTGTCAATTCGCGCCTGAGCGACATCAACTCGATAGTTTAGCTGAGCGAGTCGATCCTTGTTTTCCGCCACCCGCTTGCTAATTCTGCTGAATATATCACTGGAAACCTTCTCCAGATACTCAAGAGAATCAATGATTTGGTTGATTGATTCCTCCTTTCGGAGCCCGGGTAAGATAAGGGGAACGTTGTAAGTCTGTACAGACATTATTGCAGCAAATATAGTTATATGCGAAGTACGCAGAATTATGATATTTGATCCGCCATTTTGAAGAACATAACGACATGCGACTGCGGGCTCAATTTTCTATCGACTTCCAGGTTGTCATCACGTGCAGATCACATAACCAGAAAATGAGTTTGATATTCAACTACTTTTACACCTGGGCCCTCAGGACCCGATTTGGACAGGAATTTCCCAATTTTACTTGAGAATTCCTAAACCTGACTCAAACACAGCCAGGTCAGGAAAACGTTTAAGTTCAGTAATTTCAGTCTGCTCCCACACTGGCGGCAAAGGATAACTTTTTTAATTGTGAAATTCTCAACTTGTCAGAGGAGCCAGAGATTTTCCCAGGGCATTCCCCATCTCCCACCTTTATAGGCTCTCCCACCAATTCTTTATTTACCATTCATATTCTTGCCTTGTCTTCCCCAGTCTTCTTTCAGAGGCCCATAGTTAAACTCTTTCAGCCCCAGGCAGTTTATCCTTACAAACAGGTAATGAGAAATAACTAATTGATCAATTAGAATAAGCTGTTGAAGTTGAAAAGCCAAATTCTCCCAAACTGCTTATACAGAAAGAATGGAGCTCAGTTGGGAGAATTAACCATCACGCAATTTATCGTGTTTGGGGCTTAAAGGGTTAACCCGTCCTGTTTTATAAAAGGAATGTATGGTGGGGAGCTAGGGGAGCTAGGGGAAGGGGGGGGATGGTTGGGAAGGGCCATGGTACATCATACCATGAAACGTCAGCTTCACACCAAACCTTACGGTGAAAAATAATTACCATATCAACCTTTGTTGATCAAAATCCATATTCATTAATACAAACCTCCCTATTTTCAAACTCCAGAGGTTGGAATGTCTGCAACTTAGTCCTTTAAATTTAATTTTGCACAGTCTGGTCAAATTGTTATTTCACTGAGCAAAATAACCAGAGGTCAGTGTTATTTAGGCTTGGCCTTGTGCAACTCCAACATTTCTCTCGTGCTCTCCTAACTTCCCGCATGCATCCATTACTCAAAAGAGACACACTAAGCATGGACAATTTCTTAACTCTTTCAGCCCTAGGCTGTTTATCAACATGTAACTTCTCCTTACAAAACTTTAACAAAATTAAATAACAGGTAATGAGAAATAAGGAACTGATCATGTAGAATAAGCTGCTGAAGTTGAAAAGCCAAATTCTCCCAAGCTGCTTGTATAGGAAGATTGGAGCTCAGTTGGGAGAATTTACCATCACGCCATTTGTCGTGTTTGGGGCTTAAAGGGTTAATTAACAGACAAGTATAGTTCATGCAATTTAATAAAGGTGACAGTGAAACACCCATTAACTAGGCCATGGTTTTAATTATCTTCCCATTAATATCATTAAATTCTTAATTCTAATATTTTTTAAACTACTACTACTACTAGGGCGGCCTCAGCCAAGCTGCACGCCTCGAAGCCCAATCCAGCCTGTCCTCCATGCACTTAGCAAGCTCGGCAGTGTTGGGGCTTAAAGGTTTAATATTTTTTATAATGACAATAATAATAACAAATTTTAGTAGCAGTAAACTATCAAATATTCTGGACCATGTTTGCCTTGAGTATCTAGTTCACTGTATTTTTTTAGCAATTTATTTGGGGTCGTTGGAAAGTCAGTTTTTTAATGCTTATTGCCAATGAATGCCAAGGCCAACACCCTCTCCCTTATTGTTCACTTCATTTTTTTTCCATTTGACTTGTACAGTAATTTGATATAAAAGTTGCTAATGTTACTTGTTACTTCACTGAGGTCTCTAAGTTCAAGCAACACTTTTCACACATAAGTTTTTTACTCAAGTTTTCGGATAAAATGTTGACCTTGATGTGTGACAAATTTGTTAAGAATTAACAAACCTTCTTTCCTACAGCCCCTAAATTGTTTCTTTCAAGAATCTATAAATGAGTACTAGTATACACTATAACTTGAATTCAGTCATTTGCTTCCTTCCTCACAGCTCCAGCACCAAACTTCAACTCTCTTTCAAACTGCTCCGCCGATAAGGTTCCTTCTATTGCCTCACAGTTTTCATTAAATACGGAATAAGCGCTTGGCTCCCAAGGTTTTCTGGTCCCTTCCTTCATGCTACAGTACATCCAATAGAACATGGACAGGAAAAGGAATACTGTTCCAAACTCCACCTGAATAAAAAATCCCCAAAGCAGAAACCAAAATATTATCTTAAGTATGAGAACAAGTTTATTACTTTCGGGATCAACTTCCAGTGATGGCCATCTCATATTTTGAAACGTTAAGTTTCTGCTACTGAACCAAGACGAAATCCAATTCTGTGATGATTCTGATTGCGAATTGCCAGAGCCAGAGCCAGAGGTCTGTCGACTTTTGTGTTTTTCATATTCAAGTTGTTTCCTCGCTCGATAGTTCGCCAGCTCCTTTTCCATGTTAGTTTAAATCACAATCTTTTGTAGTTTCCACAGGAATGTTAAAAAGGCTCCTGCTTGTATTTATAAATTCCCTTTCCAATACAATCTTACAATCAAAATTTTCAATCGAACGTCGAAATCTACCAGGCCCCAAAGTGCGATGCGTCATTACGTCACAATCCATTATATGTTAGCAAGCACGACGTAGCCAGCTGAATCTTTGGCAAAGTGGCCTGGAAACTAGTTTATTCGAGTGATTTTCCGGATGTCGTGATTGCAAAACACCGATCGCATTGCGGCCGGCAAAAGGTACATGTGTGATATTGTATGGTGTTGCTTCGCCGGCAGTTCATACAGAATTCATACTTGAAAACACGATTTTCGTGTGAATAATTGAGAAAGTTGGCTTGCTTTAAAGAACCGAACATGCCTCCAACGATAGCAGCCCCAGAATCGAGCCATCATTGCTCAGGTGAGTGAAGGGACAAGGGTTGTTGTGTTCGTAGTTGTTCCGAAGGTCGAACACATTATTTTCTGGTTTCACGCACTCACACTCTTCTGACGTGACACTGGACGAAAGTCGACGTGTGTGTACTCGGGACGAAAATCGAGTTTCTGTAGAACACAGATCTGCAAGATCGCAAGGAATACCACTTGATCATGGTGTTTAAAATATAACAGACAAAAGGCAACCATGCGCATGAATGAACCATTTATTTTGAAACAAAAATCGTATAAATGTGCCTCACATCTTACACACTACACAGACCTCAGGTTTGGATTCCAAAGAAACATGTTGGGTAGCCTTGGTATATATAATATCATTTTTTTTACATTCATCAATGTTGACTGTTGCCACAGGTATCTTCGGTACGCAGTTTTTATGTATCCATTTTCTTACATTTTTCTATCATAGAAACGCAGTCTTGAAGACTTCATATTTTAAATAAGTGTTTTTGTGACCAGTATATTTCCGATGTGACTGCATACAGAAATTAAGGTTACTAATGATATAGTATAGGCGATCACAACACAGTTTGCTGGCAAAAATCAGACCTTCATTAACATTAGCTAAAACATAAACATGAATTTTAGTAAATAACAAAGAGGAATGGAACAAGGTGAACAAGGTATCAACAGCATGTTGACAATTGCATCTATCAACAATACATAGATTTTGAAGACCAAACATAGGTTGGGGATTAAACAATGAAAGTTTTCAAATTGTGAAAACATTTATTATTATAAGTGATTGATTCTGACAACGATTGAAACAATTAAGTTACAGAATACAAGGTTGGCAAGTTTCTCCTGTAGGTAGCATTTGAATTCTCCTGGAGCAACTTTTGCCTCAAATGGCTTTCTCAGATATCAGTAGTGCCCAAAGGGGGTCCAAAATTGACACACCACAAGCATGCCATTTTGAGAGCCTCAGTCTTCAGTTTACTAAATTACTGTCAATTAACATTACAATAACTACAAGTGAAGTAGACTACTTCTCATAACTTCTAATTTCTGAGTTGTATCTCTTAATTATTGGTAGCCGAGCTCTTGACTAATGCCAAATGCCCAGGGGTCAATCATACAATGACAAATGTTATCTGATTTCAAATGCCCAGTGTGTGCCCTTCCCTATCCCTCACATATTGTACATACAACCATAACTCCATGTCTTCACTAACTAACCACAATCATAACCCCGAACTTAACCATTGGTTTTGTAACTGGTCAATTTTTAAGTAAGATTAACTTGTATTTTTTGGTGCTTGTACCAATGGATAATTTGAACATAATAACTTTCTGGTACTTCTGAACAAAAACACATGTATGTGGTATTGATACAGATTCAGTATTTTCAACCTTTTTATTCTATTTGGGCAGATGTAGCATCCCAAATAGTGGCAACATTGAAAGAGAGGATAATGATTTTTGATGGAGGAATGGGGACAATGATTCAAAGCTACTATCTGGAGGAACAGGACTTCAGAGGTAGAGTATTAGTACTACATTCAATTAATTTCATACATGTACACTACATGATACATGTTTTTCTACTAATAACTATTACTGCTACTACTATTATACTATTTTGTGTAGAGTGATGATGATAATTATAAACTTATGGCCTCGTAAATTCCAGTTCATATTGTTACCATCATATTGTTACCAATTAAAGAAACCTGAAACAAACCAAGGCAAACTATCACTTATATAAGTCATGTTAATTTTATTGATGTACACAGGGTTCCCTCTAACCTCTTGTGATGCATAATTGATGCACAAAATTTGAACAAAATTTAAAAGTAGTCGGAACACTGTGTACACCTAAATTTAAAAGAGAACATGGTCAGGTTTATTCCTGATGAACGAGAACTATACAAAAATTTCTGCAGCTTCCTTTCATGTTTCACGTTCTAGTTGTGAAAGGGCTTCTAGCAGGACAAGGCTTGGCAAGAAGCACAATTTCAAGTCCCTTGCCACTGGGGATTGAATGATCTTAATGCTTTTTAGTTGATGTGTTTGGGATGTAACCTGTTTTATTTTAGAGAGTTAGCTGTTTAAAATAATTGTTACCATAGTCCTGATCTTATCTCTGGTGCACAACTTGAAATTTAAGAAGAAATTGTGACTTGCAGGTAAAGAAGAAGGGGGAAAGATAATATGAATAATATAAATGTAACAAAATGAATAAATTAATAGTGCTGGCAAATAAACAGTATAATTATATAATTACAGTATGTACAGTAAGCTAAGTATATAATGATTGTTTTCTACTTTCTATTACTTATATTGCACTTACAGCAATTTATATATTTTATAATATGTAATATATATATATATATAGTCTCACATTAATTCAAACTTTTACTATCCAGGTGAAGAGTTTGCCAATCATCCTAAGCCATTAAAAGGAAACAATGATTTCTTGAGCTTGACCCGGCCAGAAATTGTCAAAGAAATACACAAGGTAGGTATATATTGCAAATTCAGTGCTTGTTGTTTGAAAATCATTGGTGAGCGAAAAAAAGCTCACCTGAAATTTTCTAGGTGCACAATTTCCACCCTCCCGTACCCCTTAATAATTTGCTTTTATTTTGGTAATAAAGCATTATTTAAAAAGAAAAATACTCATCAGACATACTGCATCGGCTTGTTAACTTTCTTTTTATTCACACACTTGATAAAAGTAGTTTTTAAGCTTGTCGTCTTTAAACCAGTGTCTGAGTCCAAATGTCTTGTGTCTGTGCCGGTCCCTACAGGACCATGACAGAAAACTGGAACAATTAAAGTCTTGTAATATCATAGTTGACAAATTACTCCTTAATTCAAATTACTCATTAATTTATAATTTCACATGTGAAATTACAGTGTAAAAAATCCACCAGCGATTTTGAGCGTAATTTGTCGCCCATGATATTAAAAGGTAACCAAATGGCAGGCTCGCGCGATCGCACGCCTTAAACAACAAGCACTGCAAATTGTTTTTCTTTTCAATGTTTATTAATTGTTCATCAATTTCACACGCTTTTGAAATGTATATACTTTAGGTGATTGTAGTTGAAATGTTTTAACAGCCTGGGTATCCATTGACAGCCGCAGACTTGTTGCTGCCACAGCTCAAGGGCTTACCCTGGTTTAGATAAAGTTTAGGCTAATGGAAATCAGTTATCAGGTCATGGTTTGCATCAGGCTCTAACATTATAAATTTCGACAGGTTTTTCTTCAGGTTTTGTTTTTCATCTGCTTTTGTTTTTCATCACTTAATTTTTACTGTCATGAAAGAAATTGCCCATATTCTCATTTTAACTTGGATTTTAATGATTATGGCCAGAATCAGCCAAAACATTTTCAAACAGTGATAAAGATCACTTGAGAAAACATGGTTGACACTTAATCACAGCTGGTAATCAAACTTGTGGTTTTTTAAAGTGCTTAATCATTATTAAAAAAAAGCCTTCTGTAACGAACAACAAACTATTTTAATGGGGCAGCCAAAATCTAAGCAGGTGCTGACACGAACTAAAGAGATTATCAGTTTCTGGTGGCCTTGTCTATCTCTCTCTTATAGGTCATTCAATATATTTTATTTATATTTAGCACAAGTCACTCTATGTTATAAATAAATGTGTTTTTTCATTATACATGTAAGTCTAACTGTAAGTTTTACATTTGTCAAGGGCTATTTGGAAGCTGGTGCAGACTTCATTGAAACAAATACATTCAGTGGAACAAGCATTGCCCAAGCCGACTATGGGACTGAACATTTAGTAAGTTACCTGACAGACCTCTGTTGCTTTGCTATTTTAGTGAAACAAAATAATTATGAAGAATTTTGAAGTAATTATTTTATTGCTAAACTTTGACAGAACTTCAAACAGGTTGTTTTGACAGCTGAGTGAGAAAACACAAGAGAGCAAGTCTTGAGCAATTTATGGATCATGCTCAAACAGCTAGCTACTAAATATGACATTTCATACCTTTAACTTATTGTTTTAGAAGCTACATCTACATGTATTTAGCAGTTGAAAATGCCTGTCTTATACCAAATAGCACTAATTA
>JAOBYE010020014.1:0-12786 GCA_025403585.1 Parazoanthus swiftii | reverse complement strand
TGACAGATTGACCGACCGGCCAACAGACAGAGATAGGCAGGCAAGGCAGGCAGACAGACAGACAGACAGACAGACAGTGAGACAGAAAGACGGTCAGACAGACAGGCAGACAGCCAAATAAATACAGTTTAATTGTGGTATGTTGAAGAACTGCACAAACACCCAAAGTTGTTCCCTCCGAGTGGTAGTACTAGGAAGGAAACGGGTCCATGAGGAGAAAAAAAATAGACAGACAGACAGACAGACAGACAGCCAGACAGACAGGACTTGGAATATTTGTCTAGCACTTTATCACATTGACGTTATTATATCATTATATATCATAATATATCATTATATCAGACAGGCAGACAGACAGACAGACAGACAGACAGGACTTGGAATATTTGTCTAGCACTTTATCACATTGACGTTAATATATCATTATATCAGACAGGCAGACAGACAGACAGACAGACAGACAGAACTTGGAATATTTGAGTAGCACTTTATCTTATCACATTGATGTTATATCATTATATCAGACAGGCAGACAGACAGACAGACAGACAGACAGACAGGACTTGGAATATTTGTGTAGCACTTTATCTTATCACATTGATGTTATTATATCATTATATCAGACAGGCAGACAGACTTTCACAACGACGATCACGTGAGCTTTACATACATGGAATGACCTTCAACAAACAATCACAAGCACATACACGCTCAGATATGCATGCACATGCACAAAAACACAAACACAAACAGATAGACAAACAAACAAGAAAACACACTTACAAGCACATGTACAAGTCGGTGGTGAAATTTAGTTCTAAATAAAAACACAGCCAGGAAAACTTTAAGAAAAACGGAACCCTAAGCGTCCTAGAAAATAAACCACTTACAAAGTTAATATCGTGGTATACTAGTCGACAATTCTTCTTTGTTTCTTCGAGTGTCCTCGGTTTAGAGTGCTCCTTTCTATTATTCTTTCCACTGTCTGTTCTCGTTTTTTGTTCGGCAGGGCTGATAGACGTTTCTTGACTGTCACCTCCCTCCCCCTCATAGGCACTCTTTTGCTCATCTTCTGTCTCGTCTGTTTCCTGTGATGAGGACTTATCATTATCTGCATCACAACTTTCTTCTGATGTCCCCAATCTTTCGACAGTGACTCTGTAGATTCCCTGTGATAAAGATTAAGGGGCATTTCATCTGAAATTTGTTGGTGATTAGGAGGACTGGAGGAAAATTTGAAAAGGGGGAAAAGGTTTTAGAACGCAACAAACACTGTTCGCAACCGAGCAAGTGCCACTCTGTGGGTACGATAGCAAATGAGCTGGTATTCGTCAATTAAATATTAAATCCAAAAAACAATTTTAAACTTATTTAAAAGCCAGACAAACCGAAAATTCCTTCAAAATCAGCCACTTTCAAAATATTTGTGAATTTGCATCAACTGCGGTGCTATGTCGCTATGATTCAAAATTTTGATTCTTTAAACTGAAGCCAAGATATGGACACAGTATGACCTAATTAAGCGTGAATTTCCATTGTGGGTGAAACGCTATCTTAATTGATAGATTATTTAAGTATGGCAACGCAACATTACCCCCCCCTCTCCCCCCTTGCACCGAGAGGCTGCTCCAAAGCTTTAAACCTTTTACTCAACATCAATTAAATGTGTTGCTGTTATGTCAACGCAACTTGACAGACGGGGCCTCAAATCAAACAAAGGCATATTAAACAGGAAAGGAACTCGTTGGTGACCTAAGTTTTTATTGTGTCTAAAGTCGGTGTTGGTTTAAGAAGAGAACATTTGAGGAGATTTTCCTTTAACACGGCAACGAGGGTTAGATACAGACGCATTTATGAGTATCTTCTAGCAAAACATTCGTGGTTTGATAATAAAAATGTGTTTTCTATTTCCAAAGTAAACTTGCCGCAATATCTACACACACTGCTGGTTACTGTACAAAATATTTCCTACCCAGCGGAACTCCCTGATGGATTTTCTATCCTTCCTGTTCATGACGAACGCTTCAACCTCCCCGGCACTGTCACTGCTCGCCAGAAGGTCGCTGAACTTGCACGCAGACACGCCCTGCAGCCACAAAAAGGTCACAACAAAATTTGATATCCTTAGAACCTAAAGATGTCTTCACACAGGATAAAAATTCACAAATTGAATACTGAAAATATTTAACATATACAAACATACATTCTTGATAAGTAGTTGTTTTGAAAAACATAATACTGAAAGTGAAAAGGATGGCGATAGGAAACTAATGATAGTTTTTATTACAAGACGTTTCGGTGTCTTCATGACGCCATTGTCAAGTGAAAACTAGGTTTGATAAGTAAAGTATAATAAACCGAATGGATTTGTATTAGATAGCTTGTAAGTAAAGGTATTGCTATGTAAAGAGTTTAGCCTTTGTGGAATCGCTTTGTACATTTAAAGAGGGTGATTTATCAGTTAATGGTTTTTAAAGATTTATTCAAAATATTGAAACATTTACAATGTGTAGTAGCTAAATATTACATAGTCATGAGTTACTGAGTCAAAAATCGAAAAATTATATTCTTCCATAGACCACTTTCATAAATGGCGGCTATTTTAGTATTCTCTTGTTTTTATTTAAATTAGCCTCACTAGCCTCGTTCTTACATGTGTAAGTCAAAAAATCAAAAGAATACAATAACCTGAACGATGCTAGTGAGGCTAATTTAAATAAAAACAAGAGAAAACTAAAAAAGCCGCCATTTATGAAAGTGGTCTATTGGCTGACTCAGAACTTGTGACCAGTGTTACAAAACACATTGATTGGATGTCGGAAACTTTTAAATACATGACTCCAACCTTAAACCGAGTCCAAGTTCTAACCCTAACGAATCAAAGAGTAAACCACCATGTTGTAAAGTGTGGGCCTAATCCTAACCCTTAATGTAATCACAACCTTTAAAACATAAACCTAACCATAATCTTAACCTTAGCCTCTAAACTTAAACTTAACACTTGCCCCCTTTTAAATGGCTAACAACCAGAACACCACGACTAATTGACTCATTTTAATCATGAAGCAACGGGTCTCGTCAAATTGGGCATTTGATGCATAAGAAACTAAAAGGTGTCCAATATTCCAGTTTCGTGTTCGTACTTGCCGCTGATTCCAATGACTCGGGATTCGTTTGCACTGTTTTAGCCTCGACATGATGTTAAACATTTATAAATACCAATGTATTGTAAAGTGGTTGGGGCTCGGGATTCTAACAATTCTCGCCTGTATTTATGTAAAATCAATACCAAATCCGAGGCCAACACTGTAGAAATGAGCCTACGGTCGTTACAATCAGCGGTAACTGCATGGGAATACGAAACTGGGCTGTTCAAGTAACTCACCCAAACTGAACTGTTGTGACAGGTGAAGGTTTTCAGAACCGCGTCATTAACACCAAGAGCGAGACTCAAAAACCGGGTTCCAGCGGGAACACTGTTGAAACACTCGTCCTGACCGAACACCAACCCATCGGTACACATCGGCCAGCTCAGCTCTGTCGCTATACCTGGTAAGGGAGGAAATATTATTACACATCCACGGTACGGGTAGCCCATGCTTTATGTTCTCTATAAGCAGTATTTCGCCCTCTTGGATTCCTCATAAGAGAGTTTGTATGGAAGCCCATGCTATATGTTCGTCTAAAAGCAGTATTTCGCCCTCTTGGATTGCTCATAAGAGAGTTTGTATGGCAAAATTCCGTCACAGACAAAATTCCACAAAATAATAGTTTTGGGGCCAATAGTTCAGTTTCGCATTCCCAGTTACCGCTGACTGCAATGACCACAGGTTCATTTCTGCAGCGTTAGCCTCGACTTGGTGTTGAATATACGTAAATACCAGCGAGAATGTTGGAAGTTCGAGCCTCCAACAACACACAGAGTTGTAAAAAGCTTATATCTGCGTTGGTATTAATGAACACTTAACATCAAGTCGCTGTAAAAACGAGTCTGCAGCCGTTGTAATCAGCGACAACGACGAATACGAAGCTGGACTTGCGTACTGCGCAATTCAGCCAGAGATGTGTAATTTTATAAAATTATGGAAGGAAAAGTCAACTAATAATAGACAAATTTACAGCGTGGGCTACCAGTGATCCACAGTTGAGCTAAAGTAACAGATTTTCTTTCGAGTTACACAAAACAAACGGTAGGTTTTAAGTTCATCCGGCCTAATTCTTGATCCGAACAGTTTCAAGAAGGTATTCAGAATCTTTCCGAATATGTTCATATCTCGAAACAAAACCACAAAACCACACTGACTCAGTGATAACAAAAAAAAATCAAAACCTATAAAAAAATTTCATGTACATATTTTAAAAAAGGAGACATTCGTACTATAGTTTCTTTGCAACACCATTTTTTTTTTGCCTACTTAAGAATACCTTTAATTTCTGGGCATAGGCTTTGTAATAAAAGTTTTGCGGTAATTAGCACCGAAATTGCTACTATATCAAACCTCTGCTTTGTATTGCTTCGTTGAAATTTAATAACTTGTTCTAGTGTTTTCACGTCCGCTCTTTATTGCAAGATTAATCAAGTATACACTGAAACTCTTTTTTTAAAAAAAGCCATTTCTTACATCAATGTTTAATTGTTGCAATGATTTTAATACCTTTTCTTGTCAAACTGACAGGTGAGAAAGGAGAACGAAGGTCCCACACTTTAATAACGCGATCGTAACCTCCTGCAAAACAAAGAACATATTCATCAGGAGACGTCCGACCTACCTATTCATCTGTCTGTCTGTCTGTCTGTCTGTCTGTCCGTCCGTCCGTCCGTCTGTCTGTCTGTCTGTCTGTCCGTCCGTCCGTCCGTCCGTCTGTCTGTCTGTCTGTCTGTCTGTCAGTCTGTCTGCTTCTGTCTGCTATCTGTCTGTCTGTTTGTTTGTCTGTCTTTTGGGTCTACATCTGCATTTCTTTTTACATTTATGCTTTATTTACATACCATTATTACGGTTTTGAAATGTGCTTTAGCGGTGTTTCAGTATGTAAAGTCACGCCAACAAAGCATTTACGAATGCAAGTGGCAAAATATAGACGACCGAAGAAACAGCTTCCCTGTCAAACAGTTGTAATCTTAGGTTCTCCCCAGACGTGGAAAATAGTTATATTTTCTCTTGAAAACAAAAAATATTCGATAACTAAAAAATGCTGTATGTGCTCCAGCCAATGATAGCAAACTGTAAAAAACCCAGCCAGCATCGACAACTAATAATTTTCCTTTTCGAATGGAAAATACTTTTGTTATCGATAACCATTAAGGCCGTTTTGTTATCGACAACTAGTTTTTTCTTCCGTCTGTGACAACTAAGCAATTTACAACATCCTGGGAACGAAACAGACTAGCGAAGTTAGGCAAGCAACCGTATCAGTTTTCGCTCGTGTGTGGAAAAGCTGTATCGAGCACTTATAGTCATCGTTTACTTTTTGTTGTCCACAACTTGTAGTTATCGATAGCTATTTCCCTCGTCTATAGAGGCCCTAAGTGACAAGTATCATTGCAGTTAGATGAACTTAACTTGATCGTCAATCTTAAAACCTCTCACAGTCATTCTGTGCACCTCATTGTTTGCGTCTAAAAGGTGAAAGCTTATCTTGATTGACTTTGTTCAGTTTTTACTGTAACGTGTTACCCTCGTTAAATAAAGTTATTGCTATTGTTGTTGTTGTCATTATTATTGTTATTTTTATTATTATTAACATTAATATTATTTAATATTATTATCTCACCAGTAACCAGATATTGCGAGGACAAAGGACACCAAGCGAGTGTCTTGACCAGTCCGCCATGCGCCTTGATGTGTAGATAGGGCAAATAACCTGCGGAGGTGCGGAACTGAATGAAGAAACCCCGTACATGTATACAGCTATATTTCACCAAAGGTTGGCCTAACGCAGCAGTGCATTAAAAGGACTCCTGTAGTTCAACAAATTTAAATCCTTTCAAGACTTTTTAAAGTCACAAATTGATTAATTTTCAAAAACCTTCCGGGCCTGGAATTCTGTTTTTCAAATTCAAGGACCGTGAGAACCCTGGCAATGGCCAAATGTTCAAAAGCTCTCTTTAAGGTGGTTCGAAACAGTTTATCACTTTTCATTGCCGCGGGACTGCACAAAAAGTTTACTAACTTGAAACTCGCCAATCCTTGCCCCTGACCTCCCTAAGCCTCCGTACCTGAAAGCAATTCTCTACCCCAATCTGTCTGCACATCAAATTCTCTGAACATTTTCAAACCTGAACCACACATTTTAAACCTACTTGATCTGATCTCTAAAAACCATTACCAGGACCCAAACCGATGGCTAAATCCCCTGGAGGGATACTGCATAGTATTCAACTTAGATTTAGATTACTCGTTTTCAGTGAAATGTTACTACTACATGTTTATGACTGACCCTTGCTCACGTAGAGGCACAGAAAGAGATATTCTGCCAGATAAGCTTTCAATACATTCTTTAAAATAATAGAACTTTTTTTTCTAGTATTATCAACATTTTTTGACAATTTCGAACTCAAATGATTTTATGTTGTTATTTATTGTATTTTCATTCGATTTTTTTTTTCTTTCCATAGTAACTTGACAAGGTCCAAGTTACCATTAGACTGCATTTTACGCAAAAAGTAGTAGGCGAGCTCCATTTTTGTTGCGCCAAAATTTTAGAGTTTTCGGTTCTTTTGTTGGAGAGAAGCGAGGGAAATTTTCCGCTCGTCCGTTACCCCCTCAGTCTGAATAAGTCTCAGAACAGCATACTTACGTGCCGTGCGGGTGTCATTCTCATCCAGAACTTTAAGAAGCGGGGATTCCGTCCTCAAATTCCATATAGCTACAGTACCTAGTACAAAGGATCAGTAGAGGGGATAAAGTATTTTTATTACGTGGCAAAGATACTTCGCGCGTTCTGATTGGATCATTAGCGCACGGTCTGGATCCCCCAAAATGCCCACGGGCGTTTTATTGTTTATGACCTACGCACGCACATAACGTCAACAGAATGCGCGTTACAATGGCAGATAATAAAAGTTTTGTAAAAAAGAGACAATTCATATTTTTTTTTCAACCCCTAATCAATATTACCATTTTTTAAAAAAAGCTCCTACACAAGTCCCCTTTAACTATTGTATTATTAGAAAGTAAAATATGAATAAAAGGGTTTTCATAAGAGATATCATGGCAACTGCAGAGTATCCCTTTTTCCTTCATTACCACATTTTTTCAATACACTACCTCCAGAAGTCCCCTGGTCGTCTTCAATTTTGTTTGTAATATCTACTACTTCGCTTGTCTAAAAAGGGGTGTCTTGTACTTATAAAGTAATGGCGTATATTTTCCCCAAAGCTTAAACAACATATTCTCATTGGTTAATCTCATCAAGATTCAGGTCAAGTCACAGAGCAAAAATATGCAACTGCATTGGTTAATACAAAAATTAAACCCTTACACGGGCAAGCTACTCTTCAATACATATGAGAGCATGGGGGAACTTCAGTAGTTCCCAGGCTTTGCTCTGTGTTTTTAAGAAAGGTTGGTTTGAAGGATGTAAACTATCCTCTACCAAGTAACTACATAATCATATAATGTTCCTTTCTGCATGAAAAAGTCAGACAACTCTATCTAAACTTTTCTTAGTTCCTACAAATCGTAATTAATCTGTTAAGTCAAAACAACTTTATCAGCAGCACTAAAACTTACCGTCACTGTACCCTGCAGCAATTTTAGCATGCAAGGAGCCTGGTGACCACTGTACACACCAGGCCTGGCCGCTCTGCCCAGCAAACTTCACTCCAAACCCGCACGGAACAAGTTCGGCGTGAGCAACAGCTTGGACCAACGCTGCGAACCAAGCATTTTTAAATGTTTATTGTTGTATCAAGCCACAGTTTGGAGTTAGGAGCGAAAAAGGAAATAAAAATAAATTCAGCTCCCTCAGGTTTAATTCATATTTTCACAAGAATTCCAATGTTTCTTTGCTGCACTGATGGCAAAAGTACAATGAAGTCTGTAGTCTCCTTAAAAGGGAAATCTGTTCTTACCATGGAACGTCACAAGGTAGGAATGAGGATTTAATGTGATAAACCCTGATTCTTTTAAAATAAAATTCAAAAATAAAAAAAAAATGGCAAATACAAATTTTACTGTATATTAACTGTTACTATTAATTACTATTACTATCACTACTAATATTACTATTAATACTATTACTACTACTTTTATTATTAATATTATTATTATTATTATTATTATTACTGTCATTATTTTTTTACAATAACTACTGCTATTACTATTATTGTTAGTAGCTACCGCTAAATGCCAACAAGCAAAAAAAAAAATTTTTGAACAAAGTGTAAATGCGATTTGGAACCAGATGTTAACAAGTTACTGTTGAAACTTTTAACTACCTTCATGTCCCGTTTTTTCCGTCTCCTGAGCATCTAACGACGAAAACAGTGCTTGTGGATGGGGAATGCTGACATGCAAAAATAACATCCAGTGTTAATCACGCAGAATAGCTAAAACTTCTTTTAATTTGAACTTGTTAGTATGACGTTAATAGTGGCTTAGGTTTGGGGGGCTTAATTTTGTAAAGGACACAAGCACCAGTAGCATTAGAAAACCTTCTAACAAGATGTGGGTTCTTTCTGTTAAAACACTAGTCGTTAAATACAAAGCATAAGGAGGGATGGGGTTTTTCTTGTAATTAAAAGTATTTCCCCAAACAATAACCTTATAATCCTGATGACACCATCACTGCATGCCAATGAAATGAGTCCAAGCCGTGGTAACTGGTTTTCCTGCAAGTTATACATACTAGTATAATCAGAGACAGTGGAACAAAGAAATTTTCATAATGGTCAAAATTAATAGAATTTGTGCAACCAGGACAAATTGATAAACGAACGACTTCCAAATGAAAGCGGGTAGTTGTTATCTTCAGGATGTCGAATAAATAAAAGTTATATGTTTACCCGCTCTTGCTAGTTTTCGTTCTGTATTAACTTGCTAGCTGCCCCGAGGACGAAATTAAAAACAATCAGGGTTACCGCTTTTGAAAACATGACGTTGACACTCTGTAAATACCAGAGATGAAAAGAGCAGGTCAGAATTAGTAAGTATCGAAAGTTTAGTGATTTAATACAACAAAATGTAGCACTGGAAAAGTTTTTGAAAACAGAAAATGTAACAGAGAATGTACGGAAATTTTGCTTTGTCCTTCCAACCTCGTTCCAATGCAAGTTCTCATAGATTCTCTTTAAAATTTCGGGGTATTTTTTGTTTTCAAAAACCTCACTAGTGTAAAACTTTAACCTGCTCTTTCCATATCTGTCATTTGCAGAGCGAGAGCAACAGGTTTTCAACTAAATGACAAAACGTGGGAATGTCTATATTTTTACACGATCCAAGATGTATGTACAGTACCGGCCAGATGTAACCTAACGCGCCCGCGGGTCAATCCCGCGGGTCAGTCAGGCCGTCCCGTAGTCCCGTATCCCGCCAAGCGGGGAAAAAAAATTTGTCCCGTACTGTGGAGCACCGTCCCGTACGGGATCAAACGGGACACCAACGGGATGACTTCAATTAGGAGAAAATGACCCACAGTCCCGTGAAGTGTCCCGTACGAAAGATATACAAAATCAAAAAAAAAAATTGTTCAGAGCGCCGATCAAAACTTGACACCGCGACAGCAACTAATTTCACATTTTATTCCGTTTCACTGTTAGGACCACCGATAAGCTTCAAACAGTTTTCGGCCAAGAGATAAAGAAGTGAATTCATCTTGCAGACAAAAAATTCTATCACGACAAGACAGAATTAGAATTAGAATATTCCAATTGGACATCACACATGCAGTCTTCTCGATTTTTCCGGCTTATCCAACACAACAAGGCATCAAACATCAACTTAAAAAGGGCAATCAAGAGGAGAAGTTTTACCTTGCAGTCCGTGTCAGCTGGTTGCCACACCCCCGACGGGCACCAGGAGATATCCCACACTGTACCATAATCATGGGCAACGCCCAGGGTAAGAAAAGGCGTGGTACCTGACCTAAAGAGAATGTAGAGTTCCATCGGGTTAATGCATTTCTACAGGTGATTTGAATATGAAAAACGGTCCGAAGAAAACCCATCATATAACGATATTTTTAACGTTTTGTACATATTCCTAACTGTAAAGACAGCTATAATGTCGCTGAAATAAAAAGCAAGTCAGTAACTGACCATCAATAGGATACATAAAATGTGTGTAATAGTCCAGTTTCATATTCATAGTTGCCGCCTATAACAATGACTGCAGACTCGTTTTCAGTGTTAGCCTCGACTTGATGTTAAATCTTCATAAACACCAATGGGGGTATGAACTATTGTTGGAGGCTCTGACTTCTTATCATTCTCGCTGGTATTTATGAACATTCGACACCAAGTCGAAGCTTAGGGTGAAGAAGTATGTCGTTGGTCGTTGCAATTAACAGTAACTCAGTAGACATCAAAAATGTTTTTGATGTTTACTGAGTGAAAGACTGTTAGTGGAACATGCAGCAGACTCGAGTTGCCAAGCCGAGGTGATAACAAGCTAATTTGCAAAACCTCAAATCAGTGTTTTTTCCAGGTTGTAATTTTCGCTCGCAGGACGGCGGGTGGTACATTTGTTGCATTTCCGCTTGCAACATTGACTAAAACTTGTTTCATGATTTCATTGTCGCTGTCGCCGAACTGATTACTTAAACTCCCTATAAGTGGTTTGATACGAGTTTGGAAAACAAAAAAAACTGTAGCTATACGAACGCCCAAACACTTGTAAGCGATTATAATGACTACATGTAGCGGTACTCGGTACGTACCCAGCTGACTCCTTTGTTATCTTTCCCAAATTCCATATTTGTAATAGTCCTTTTCCCGAGTAGCATGTGTTCACTTTGTGTTGCTGCAAACGTACGAAATAAATACAGCATTACAATAACTTAGTGAACAGTCACCCTTTCGTCTATCCTTTCACTATTGGCAGCGATCTACACTTCTTTCTTATTAGATTACCATTCATTCCGTGTTCTATAGAGCAAGGTTTAGTAAACTATGGAACAGAAAGCCGAGTTTTCAACAGAACTTCTTGTCCTTTTGCTTGTTTCTTATGTTTCGTTTATAAGATTAGTAGTTGAAATCTACTGTCTTCTGTTTACACAACCACCCACTCTGTACTTTGTAAAGCAACAGTGATAGAAAATTGAGATACCACAATTAACAACAATAATCTGCTTCAACGATAATAATAATAATAATAATAATAATAATCATAATAACAACAACAACAACAGTATTAGTAACAGAAACACCAGTATCAATAACAAAAACAACAGCAGCTTGTGTTTCAGCAGCAGCATTAGACTAGAATAATACCATGAACGAACAAAAGCAACTGAAACAATCTGATTTTTTTTCACAGTTTGTCAACAGCAATAGAGCGATTCTCGTTGACCTTGAAAAACTCGTTCACTACGTGGTTACTGTTTATTTCATCTGCTAATCCAAGGAAAGATAAACAACACGTTAGTCAAAACTGTTCGTTTGTCGAGTTTCAAAGGGCTTAAAATTGGTAATTGTTTGTCTATGACTATAGTCTGTAGAAACAGAGCTTTGTTAGCTTGATACAGAATCTTGTTCCTTCGATAAATCAAAATTAAAACACAGCGTCAAATAAACATGTTCTTACAGTAAACCATCTAGTCTGTTTAGCTATTAGGCTATTCTAGGTGGGAATAACCTTTATCAGTTGGGCAATTTTGTAAATATTACACTGCATGCACAGTTAAGGTAATTAAGTTTGTTGTTGTTGTAAATAAGATGGTGCGCGCATTCGCCGAGTGTTCGGAGAACCAATCAAAAATCCAAATACTTAATTCGCCTGTTTTCGTTTCAAGGTCAAAAATGAAAATCGCTCTATCGTACACTACATTGACTTTTTTTTTTTTGCAAAAAAAAAAGACAACAAAAGTTCAGGGAACAAAATATCTAAATTCCAGTAAAAAAAGTTTTAAAAAAAACAAGTTTTAAAGTCAAATAAATGTTAAATAGATGTAAAATTCATTTTTTCGATGAAGATGACCCACATGTTATAATATACTGAACAAACTGAAACTCATTTTTTTAAATTAAAAAAAGAAAGTAAAAAAACATATTTTTTAAAATTTCGAACTACTTAAACATGAAGTTGAGCTGCCCAAAATACAAACTGAACATCCTGGTCCTTATTCAATGCATAAGATTGGAGTAAATACCTGGTCAAAGGATCTGTGAGTACTGACGGCTAGGTACTGCTCCTGCTCATCTGCATCGTCTATTAAACATTATTATTATTAGCTTCAAAAGACACATACTACACCTCTAAAATAAGAATAAACTATGGTAATTTCAACATTCGCTTTTCCGGTTCTAAAGCATGGAATTCAATCCAAGAAAACCTCAAGTCCGAAAAAAGAAATCAATTTAAGAAACTATTTAAAAAAATATCCTAAGTACCTATCCAGATGCATGAAGCATTTTGCTGCCCTGTTTTTGCCCTTTATGTGTACGTGTTTGTATTAGGTGTTTTCCTGTTGTTTGCTTGTTTTTTTGTTGTTTTTTTTCTTGCTTCAATTTTTATTAATCAGTAACTGTTTATACAATGTATATTGAAAATTAGCAGTTATGTTCTCCAACTCTCAGTCAAATCAGCAATTTACGATTTCCTTTCCGCACCAACCACAGCTACTTAA
>JAOBYE010020013.1:4427-38823 GCA_025403585.1 Parazoanthus swiftii | reverse complement strand
CAGCAGAGGCGGATCCAAAATTTCGGAATAGAGGGGCCGGGCCCGAACCCGCAATTTAATACGGGAGGGGAAGGAGGGGAAGGGGGGGGATGGCATCTGTGCTCCGAAACACGCTTTTCTCGAGAATTGTGTCTAAGATTCCCGGGGGGTGTCGCCTCCCTCCCCCTCAAATCCGCCCTTGGTCAGACCTGCCTGTCAGGGGGAGGGGATGGAAGGTTGGTGGTGTGTGTGGTTATGCACATTGTTACAATCTACTGCATTGGTCTCACCAAATGGCCCTGTAAATAAACTGGTCTGTCCTTCTCCTAAATCCACTTTATTTACACCTTACATACAGGATGGGGTTTCATCGGACCTGCGCTGAGGATAAAAGTAAAAAAATGACTCGCCTTTAAATTGATGTTCCGCATAATCAACACGACAACTGCAATGTTTCTGTTTCACTTTTTCCTCTCTTTTTCTTTGATTATAACCTTTCATGGCGTAATTTTTTCGGTTTGCGGAAAAGTATATGTTTCTTAAAAAATACTTAGCCTTACTTAGTCAACGGACGACTGGGAAAAATTTCTTAACCAGCTGAGGCAGAAAACCCAATGCCTTATTTCCTTCATTTGCGATGGCATTAATTAAAGCGACACATATCCTGTTTTCGATTTCGCCCTTGAGTCTGTCCGCTAGTTCGTCGGAGAATATATTGTACAGCCAGCTTGCTCCCCCACGAAACTTCACTTTGAGAGATCCAACCTTTAACAAACAATTCCTTGCACTTATTTGGCTTTCCCCATCTTTGCCTTCTATAGCATACAATGTCATTGTCAAGGCTAAATCTCTCATCGACACATTGCAGAACCCCGAATCTGAGATGTGTGGCCAAGCTTTTTCTTTGTAATGCCACTCAGCCCCAATGTTGATCGAAGAGTTGTCTGCATTTAATCTCAGTCCGTGATCTTTGCCAATCTCAATTTTGGTTTTCTTGATCCTGACATCGGAAAGCTTCAAGCTTTTCAGATCATAGTCCACTCCTCCTAGCGGAGTGTTGACAAGACTTTTGATTTCAGGGATGTGCAACTCATCCAGTTCCTTTTCTATGAACGGAATTCCAACGTGCTGTATATAGTCTGAAGCTTTTCGAAAAATCTCACTCCTCCATTTAGGGTTAACATCCAGAGGTTTTCCATTTGACCAGTTGACAAACGAAACAAAAACGGAGAAGAGAAATGCAATCTTACAACCGTCGGGCAAAACATTAAAAACCTCCATACGTTTGTTTCAAAATCAGTTATATGTTTTGAACTTGACACCGAGCTTGTGTTGTGAGTAGTTCTAAGTTTTTATTACATTTTCAACAACACGTCAATGCTCTGGCTTTCAGCTGCAGAATAGCGAGTTATTGATCCATACGATATTGTTCCGACATATGTGCCTTCCATTACAACTTTTAGACTTCGAATGAGTTCGAAAAACTGACAAATTGACAATAAAAGATTCCTCGAAGCTATCATTCCACCAGTCGCAACACCAGTAACTATCACAACACCAGTCGAAACGGTCAAATATATAATTTACAACTGAAGAGAACCTGTTTCAAATGTCTGGCTATGTATGGAGAACAATTACGACCTTGCATCAATGTATGGCATGGGGCGACACAATTTTACCCTTATATCTAGTGAATTCGTTACCAATACTTTATCTGTTTATATTATGGGGGTGTTTTTCAGTAAAAGTGGATCTCAAACAATTTGGAAACAACACAGCCATATTTTGTTGCCACAAAGTGACTTAAATTCGTGTTTTGCACCTGTTACAATAACCAATAAAACATCTCTATTGGGAAATGACTTTTAGTTTGTAAAGAATTTCCTCATTTGATTACCACTTACACAGGTGAAAGTTGATTGTCGAAATACTATTGGCTGCTACTCATTATGACATGAGCCCTTTTGATTAAAGTAAGGTTTTGAGTCCTCAGTAATTGAATGAGTCAAGACCAGTGACAAAACGCTGAATGTTTCTGAACGAAGTTAGGATCTACTTGATGTCGGGAGATACATGTGAAGTTTGAATACAATAATATTAATAATAATAATAATAATAATAATAACGATAATAATAACTATAAAAATAATGATAATAAGGTATTTTATATCTATAAGATATTTATAGAGGAAGCTTCCGTTTCCAAAAGTTCTTAAAATTTTTTAAAGGGGTCCTCCGTAAAATAAAACGGTTACTCTGGTCGTAAGTAGAGAGAGAGAAAGGTTTGGATATAAATTAATTGACATGTTAAAACAAATTTTACGAGGGCGATTTTAAAAAAATAAAACTTAGCAGTAGAGGATTTGTAGTGCTTAAAACTATTAACATTCTTAATGGCAGAAGGCAAACTATTCCATAACTTGGCTCCACTGAAGGAAAGGCTGCGCTTTGAGGTAGAGGGAGCTTCAAATCTCACGAAAAGAACCCTTGACGGAGTTGGAGCATTATCCTTCACATTTTTGTTTGTTTCTTCTCATTTCAAAATTATCCCAGCAAAGTTCAATCAAAATCTTGTACGACCTCACTTCACATGGAGAGTTAAATATGATGCGGGCAGCAGGATTTGAAGCACTTGTTATCTGTTATTTAGCGCTAGACCGCAGTTTCCTGAATAATACTGCAGTAGTTAAAGTAAGGAAGTATCAAGGCATTATATAGTGATATGAGCTGCTGAGTGGGTAAAGTGCTCCTAAATGTACGAAGAATTCTTAGACCCCACAGTGTTTTGGGGATAATAATATCATTAAATGGTTAATGTGGCTATCCCAGCTCAGCTCAGCATCAATGAAGACGGCAAGTAACTTTGCTTTAGTTACATGCCTATAATTGTTTTCTGATTAAATTTGATTTTTGGATTGAACGCCAACTGGTTGAGTTTGCAATTAGAAGCTATTTTTTGTTGCATCGCAGGTAGCCTGTTTCCTCTCAACGGTCAACCAGAAGTCCAATTTGCAAGTTCGCTTAAGTTTTTCGCAGCAACTGAGAATGGTATGTCGTCCGCAAACATACCCAAAGTTGGACATTCTAAACAGGTCGTTTACATATAAGAGCAAAGGGGTCCCAAGATAGACCCCTGGGGTACACCACTATTAATCATTTTACTCTCAGATATTGTATTATTAACAAAACAACACTGTGTTCTGTTTTCATGGAGATATGATTTCAATAGACCATTATCGTTATCGCAAATACCACATATGCTTAGTTTTTGGGATAGAATAGTATTGTCTAATGAGTCAAACGTTTACAGAGGTCTAGGAACAGAACTCCATAATTAAGATTGCCAAAGTCCATATTTTCTTACCCCTCCTCAGTGGCATTAATAAGTGCAGTTAGAGTGAAATCCAGACTGAAAACTAGTCGATATGTCTGGGAAGGATGTGTCTTTATCGGTCACGGCCACACATTCAATTCAAGCGTTATCCCCCCCACCCCCACCCCATCGGTGCTAAAATGCGGACCACTGACCTGAAAACGGAATAACAAATTTTAAAACAAACTACGCTAAAAGAAGTTGCAGATCTATGGTGTTGTGAGATGCTTTCAACGGAGAAGTAAAATTCAATACTACTACACGTACTAGAACAGCTTTTCTTCTGTAGTTCAGACAAGTTTAACGCCACCACGGAGGCAGATGGTCTTTCATGTAATACTGAAAAATTTGCTGTTATTGCGTGTTTTCAAGTTTAGTTTTCAGTCAAAATTTAATAAACTCTTAATACACCATTTTTCTAATGCAAATTTTTGCTAGATCCATTCCCTTGTGGGGGCTAAAAGTCGTTACTCGGTCAAATTTGGGCTCATTAATTCAACATAAACATCACTTTTAGCCCCCACAAAGGAATGGATCTAGCGAAAATTTGCATTAGAAAAATGGCGTATTTCCTCTTGATCTCGTTACTGCTTGCTACTATCACGCCCATACAACAACAGCAACTGAGCGATTTACTGAATCCAATATGGATTAGCTTTGTTTATTGATAGGTGTATTATAGAGTGTAAGATCTTATGTATAAACAAAGATTGCTGTTTCCGTGTTTATGTTATAACTCCAATTAGATAATCGAGATTCCAAATGGATTTTGTCTGAGTGGTCGCTTAAACTTTGACGATGTTGCACTAACAGGAAATTCTCAATGCTTCCGAATTCCTCAATCGACCTGAGTGTCAAGGTGAAAGCTAAAAAGACAGGATTTAGATAAATAGAGATAGGATGCAAAACTTCAATCGAAAGCACTCGTTATTTTAACGAAAAAAGAAACACAGAAAAGGCTTAGTTTCGTTGAAAATGAAAATGATTGTTGACGCTTTCATTTCCAATAGTATAGATTGGTTAGGTAAAATTTACCTTTCACTTCAAATCCCATATTATACACATGCATAGTCTTAATTCGCTCAGGGGTGGTAGTAAAAACGGCGGCAGTGGATGTGCATTACTAAAGAGAAATCGTGGCGCGTGCGTGAGACATAGTTGAAAATTCAAAACATCTAAAGAGGGTTTAACTCTAAAACTTTGCCTAAATCTTATCAACGTGTTTCTTAGTTTTAAAGATTTTAAAAAGCTTAATACTATAATAGAAATCATATTGAATACTTATACAGAACTCCACCGGTATACACCAGTGCACTAGTAGAATGCAGGCAGCCTCTTCCATTATCTGAGAATTGAAGAAAACAAATGAACGATTGTCAGGAAAAGGAAGAGACTTGAAAAAACTGCTTGCGGTCTACTGTACTAGCTACACAGGGCCGAATGTGATGCGTGCTTGGTCCAAAGCTACTCAACTGCTCTTGGAGATAATCGATATTTAATTGTTACATGCAGGGGTCAAACAAAACGAGAAACTCGCTTGCAAATATTTGGTTTGTTAACAGTGTTACCTTCAGTCTGCATAGCAGGCGATCCAGTTTTTTTAATGTCCTGTCGCGCCGTACTGCGAACTGAAAATGACCGCGCTAGTTGTGGCCGCTTCAATCGTGGTTCGTTCTCGTGGGCTTCGCCCGCTAGTGCCTAGTCTTCTCGCAGCTTTTTGAAGCGTTTTGCATGTTTGGCACACGTCTGCCTGCCATGGCCAAAAAACCCCTAAGCATTCGATCACCGAAATTGCTGTAGATTGATAATTGTTTAAGTCAATAATGACGTCATTTGACGACAGAAAACTGCTGTCTATGATCCTATTTTAAAACATGTACTTTTAACATCTTACGGTAAATTGCGCAACATTTACAACTATAAAAATATGCGAAAACAGAGTATTAAAACTTTTAGAACTTCTAAAATTCATTTGACGACGTCTCAACATTGCTAAATGTCATTATCCAATCAGGAGTTGTGTCTAAAATACGAACAATAGTTAAAATATTTAAGTAAAATGCCGAGAAAATCAAATAAAGACACGAATTGAGTCTGTTCAAATTTGGATAAAATTCCTTTATGAATAGTATTTCATAAACAAAACAAGCAAAACTGTTCTGACACTTTCTCAATGAGCAAACTTAATGTGTCTTCGAGAAGGTTTACATTCCCATGAGTTTCTTTGAATTAGCAGTTTACGTTGATGAAGGTGTCGGGCTGTGTAGCTCACGATTACAACTATACCCTAAAAAAGACATAAAAAGTGCAGAATAGTTAGTAATTAGTGTCATTTACAGCTATAGATGTCTTTAATAGCAGAAAGGTTTGGTGTTATTAGTTCACAAATTGTAAAAGTTGGAAAGCTTCTTTGTTTGAAAATGTAACGGGCCGGACAAGAGTTCAGTCACATGGCCGATCAGTTCAAGGTTATCATTTCCAATCTATCCTGTTGCGAGCCTTAATGGATACATCATTCATCACGATAAAGGTGTTGTAGATAAACAAATTCTTATCGCTGGCAGGCATTTTTTTGCCAAATGTATCATATTATTTCATATTATTTACCTATTGTCCCATACAGAATCTATGATTAATTACTGGAAGCTTCCATACGCAAAGTGCAACACATGCACAATAGTCAACACAGCAAAAAGCTAATACTACTTACCAGAAAAAAAAACATCAGAAAATCACTGGAGTAGGTGATTTTCACGGAGGGAACTCCCATAAATAAGCTTCACGGGGACGTGCCGTCTTTAAGTGTAAATTTTTGGCCTACTGATCGTAAACAGGGTATAGATTTTTTGGATTCTAGAACTTTTTAACATAAACAGGGTCTAGAAGTTACGTGTTTTAGCAAAGAAGTGTGAAATTTCACCTCAAAATCGCGAACAGTGTATACCGTATAGCCTCCACGCAGACTCTTATTATTAGTCTGCGTGGAGGCTAACAGGGTTAGGTTTGAGTGTCTGGGTGGAATCCCTCTATCCCCTCCCCCTCCCCTACCAAAACTTAGGTTGAGTACCCCGGGTGCAGGTGAATTTAGATAATTTAGAGATGTTTTCTCTTCTCTCGGGAGAACGACTTTGAGTAGCGGTTCTTGAGTAAACGGTCAATCTGTGTGAAGTTTTTCATTTTGACAGGGGTCGAACCAGCCCTGCTCCTTTCACTCTTTGGGAAAATGCAAGAAATGTCATAAAATTGTGCTTTTTAAACCACTGTATTTTTTATTTTTATTGCGTAATATGCTAGCTTTATGTTCTTTCCGAATGTAGATTTCAGTGGCCGCATTGAAACTTGCTCTCATTCTGGTATTCCGGAACAAGGCGGTTTCTAAATATTTTCTCGAAGCAGTTCACTGATTATAAAAACGATAATAAAATAAAGAATTAGGATGAAATTTAAACATGCAGCTTGTTTGGTATATTGAGGAAAGCAAACTTCTTGCCCCAGGGAGCCCAAAGAGCCGGCTTCAACTTTGGCGAAAGTCTTTTTCTGTTACCGCTCCGCGGACATGGTCTCTAACACGTTTGGCGTTTGCGGCTTAAGGGAGGGGAGAACGGGTTATACGGTTATTGCGACTTTTCGGCGTAATTACGTCATAACCTGCCGATATCTCGGTTGCAACAAAGAATCAAAATTTTGAATCATGGCAACACAGTACCATAGTTGATAAAGATTCACAAATAATTGGAGAATTTTTGAGATAATTTAGAGGGAAAAGAGATGGGAGGTGAGTAGTTAGTTTTGAAGGAATTTTAGTTTTCTGGATTAAATAAAGTTTTAGAGTTAATAGTTATGGACCAACACCACCTCGTATGTTATCCGAGAGGTGGTCCTTGCTCGCGTAGGATCAGTCAGTGTTTGTTGCGTTCTAGTAACTTTTCTTCAGTCCTCCCAACCACAACCAAAGTATGACCTAAACTGATTCGCGAGACTGATTATTATTATTATTATTAAATTTTGAGCCTCATTGTTCTTATAAAATTCTTCTTATAAAAAAAAGCGTGTATATTTCCATGAAATTTCCAAATTGCCGCTCCCACGGCCGTCCAAAAAGGACAGAATTGGTCGTATTTCTGTCCGCATTCCATTTTGAGAACTGATCAATCGGGCCGCCCAGAAAAACACCCTAAATGTGCGAACTTTATTCCTTACTGTTTGTATTTTGAAAATGGAAATACCTCTAACAACTATAACTGGTCAGAACAAACGGCCACACTTTGGAGCTGAGAATAAAAGAGTGTACGACAGTCGGCAGTTCATCCGTTAACTCTAACCAGCTCTGGTCTTGTTTACATATGAAACAGGATTAAAGTTTTAGACGTTGATCGATTTAGATCGTTTGCAGATTACAGTTCTGGTAGAATGTGATTAGTCCACGACGTCTCCATAATTTTAAAAAAGAAATCAAGGACTCTTTTCGAGAAAAAATTAGAGACTGAAACCATAAAAGAACGAAAAAGTTTAACCTCGACCCCAAAACAGACAAGCTGATAAAAAAGACTGCAAAACGGGTCGGGAGAGCAAAGCGAAATGCCGCGCCGAAAACCGACACAATAGTGTTTTCTGATCCGACCGACCCTTGGCTTTTTCCGCCGCGCACGCCTTCTGAATTGTGTACATAATCAGGGCGTTGATCTACCAGGAGGCGGCGCTCTTTAATGAAGGATTAAGTTGCTGTTGACAGGTTTTCACTGGAGGTTCCAAGATATGCGGAGAGATAAAACGTGGATAGAGCCAAACTGTTAACGCATTTCGTTCGCGAGTGAGAGAGCTGCACTGGTGTTCGAAACAAGAATCAAACATCAAAGATACCAAGCTTACGTTAGCAGGTATGTGCATACAAGTGTTAAATGTTCTTTTCGGTAGAAAATGTATGTCTGCAAATTAAGGAAATTTGCACATATTCAGTAACTGAAAGTTGTTGATCAATCGCAAGTCGATGCGTGGCCATTTTCTGATTGGATTGGAGATTTAGTCTGCTGGGACGCATTCGCCATTTCTCCCCAGCTCGAAAGCTCAATACCTCATATCCGCTAGTTTTAGAAAGAACACTTGGGTATCGACAACCCCTGCGAAAGGAAGTGGTTTTTAAAAATACCAATGTATCAGTGTGCCATATTTCATCCAACGTCACATCTTACATGATCTTAATCCTTTGCAAAGAGAAAACCGAAGAATTTACGTCACACAACAAACGTCTCACATCTCCAAGTGATGATTTAGCCCTTCTTTAAAATATATCTAAGTTCTGTAATCCCTTATTAATGTGTAATCAGTACTATAGGCTTAAAACCAAGCAAACTAAAGCGACAGATGTCCCCAGCGCGCATAGTTCAACGGGATTAGTTCTTTTATATTTTGGACACAGGGTGAAATCTAACTGCATCAATCGGTGACCATTCTCTTCCTTCTACGATAATAGCAATAATAATAGTCAGATAAATTTACAGTGCCGCTAAAACTCTTTTAAAATCAGCAATTTGAAGCGCTACGTGAACAATAAAGTTGGCGGTTGTTCCACACAAAATTGTTGTTTTTCAAACTAGTTCGTTTCGTTTTTACTCAAAGGAAACATTATAGTCAAAGCAACTTTAAAATCAAACAAAGAAACCATTCAGTTTTAACAAACAGAACTGATAAGGACCAACACACTGTAGGGCTATGTTACATTAATTAATTATTTATCCTTCGGGCACCCTCAAAATGTGCTTCTGTACTCGTGATTGTGATCCATTTCAATCGTTCTCTAAAATAAGCCATCCGCACTATACTAGCAAAGTTCAAAGCAGAACAGTACTTGAGTTATTTTTATCAAATGTATTTTTTGTTTTTTAACCTTTTTATCGAGCAATATGTAAAGATAACACAAATCTACCGTGAAGCAGTTCCTGGAGCAGGACAAAACGAGGGGGGTGCCCTCACTACAGGGTCCCATTTTGATTACCAGACACAACAATCAACGCGGGATACCCCCCCCTCCCCCCCTCCCAATTTTTGAGAACCTTTTTTCTCCCTGTAGGGGTTTTATCTTTAAATGGCTGGACGAAGCAAATCAGACAGCATAGTTTTCCGTATTAACCTTTGGAAATACTCAAGAAGCCATAGCATGCAGTAACCCGTCTCCCGCCCTTCCCCTCCCGGCTCCCTCCCACCCTCAAATAGGTCCTTATAGAAGGGGTGTGCTTTGACTTGCTCCCTAATAATGCTCCAAGAAGATCAAACGATTCCGGGTTATGAACTAAAACCACTGACTCTAAACCAGCTACATGCTTGGTATATGATGCTGATTAAGTACAGATCTGTACTTAAGATATAAGATATAAGATATAAGGCTACAGCTCCACAAGCTGCTATACCAGTGTTTATCCGATTTGTTGTTCTGCCAGCATTGTGTCAACGTGACAGTGGAAACGATAGGCTGGAAAAACACTTGGTTTGGTGTTCTGACTGGCTTTTAAACCCGGGGGTGTGGGGTGGGGGGATGGGGTATTCAGTCTCCAACCATTTTCATAGGTATATTGGGCCGCCTCTCGTGAAACCCCGACCCGTTTTCTGACCAAACTGTGTTAATTTCCTAACCAATTTCAGACCTGGGTGATCAAAGGTTGGCTGATAACTTTATCCAGCGCGTAAATCCCTATCGGATAAAATTTGTTTGTTGTTCAATCAAAAATAAGAACGCTTAAATTGTATCCGCTGAATGAGGATTTATAATTATCCGCTGATTAAAGTTCTCCACTCTTTGAACAAACGGGCTTTGATATCGAGATTTCTACTCTTTTAATTCTGGGGCTGCAAAACGTCTTTTATACATAGGCCATATGATACATCTCCACAGTTTTCCTCCAAACATTATTCTCAATTTCAGACCGAATCTTCTTCAATTTGAGATTAAAAACTATGAACCCTTTGGTACCGCACACACTTACATATATATTACTCATGTAAAGAAGTACCCCTCGGTCTACCCCTTGCCCCCTATCCCCCTTAGTTTGCACAATCAGTGTAGTTTTGGTTTTCTCTACCCTCCCCTAAGCACTAAGTTACTTTTTGCGATTTTCGCACTTTGTTTCGCGAATCTCGCATGTATTATCAGTGCAGTACCGGATTCTGCGGCTTTTTCTACCCCTGTAAAGTGGTGTTTAAGTTTCCAAGCCAATTAGTGTCCTTATCTTCAGTCTGAAACTTGTTGTTTTTGCGGTTTTTGTCATATGCTCTGCGCAAGTCTGCGGAATAAAAGTTATGGGAACACACGGCAAAGGTGTATGACGTCGCATTTACTACTCTGCTATTTACTCAATCTCAGTTTACAGGGGAAACAAACGATCAAAGTTTCGGGAGAAACCATATTCCGCATTTTTTGAGTGGATAAAAAGAGCCTTTGTTAGCAAGATAAAACAAGGTAATGATTTCAGTTTTGGAGCAAAATGTATGGTCTTCTAGGAACCAAAGAGAAAAGAACTTTCATCTTCTACAAATAGGACTGAGCGAAGCCCCTTCACAGAGGCACTCGAACTCGCGGTGGCTCAAATATGTATAAGCCGGAAGATCAATAATTTTATGTTTTTGCTAAACATAGTTCACCTTTTAAACTATAAAATAAGTGTTTCATGGTCTGCAAGTAGTTATCGAAAACTTACAAGTTACTATATTGGGTTTATATTCTACGAAAGCAACTCTTGGAAATAATCATCCAGCGACTTCAGAAAATATATCAAATATGAAGACACTATTGAGTCAGTCTTTTAAAGATTTAATGAAAGTATATGCAGAGTTTTCTTCAGTCCTTGATTTAGCAACGCAGCTTTTATTTGCTGTATAGTAGTTACGAACGAACCTCTCTTCTGCCTTCCAAGTTTTTGCCATACTTCCAAAGAGAAGATGCTGGTTTTCGATAAAGCAAACGAAAGAACCGTAATACATTCATTCCCGTCTGGCAATCGTTTGAGCTACTGATTTGTTTGTTGATAGTGAGACACCGTTGGTCGTTCTTTCGTCGTCCAGGTTGTTGTCCTTATTTCCTGGACAGAAGTTGCTGGATTTCGATTAAGAAACAACGGACAATTGAAACGATACACCTACCAACGAAAGAACAACTTCTCATACATTTTCAATTTTTCAGCCGGCACTGCTTTGTTTGATTGATGGTCCACACAGTTGATCGATCCTCCGTCAGCCAGATTATTCTCGTTATTTCCTGGCCAGAAGTTACTGGATTTCATAAAAACAATCATATAAGAATGAAAGAACCATACCACATTCATTCTCGATCTTTAAAAGCACTAGCATTGCCCTTTTTAATTGATTGTGCATACAGTTTTGCCCCTCCTCTCTCGCCCTGGTTATTGTCAATATTTCCTGGCCAGAAGTTGCTGGATTTCATGAAAACAAATTAATTAGTCTATCGTAAGAGCGAAAGAACAACTGCATTCTATCTTTTTTAGCCACCGCCTTGTTTAAGTTATTCAGTATCGACAGAGCTAGCTGACCTTTTGCCTGTCGCCCAGGATACAGTAGCTTCGTTATTTCCTGGACAGAAGTTGTTAGACTTCTTACTGTAAAAAAAAAACTCAGCCGAAAAGAAAGAAGCATTATGTCGATTTTTAAACTGCTCAAGAAAGAGGCAATAGTTTGATAAACTAATAATATACAGGTATTCTATGAAATCGGAACGAGACAAGACACCAGTTCTTACCAGGGGAAAGTATTCGTTTTGTGAATCAGTATTTTATACAGTTCTATATACACGTTAATTATGTACATTCAAATACTATGAAAAACCAAGGAAAGCTAGGAAAAAACATTGAGCTTAATTAATCACACTTTCACGAGAAACTAGAACTATCTTTGATCAATTTACAGCGGAAAACTAGAGAACAAATTTATAACAGAGACTCAAGTATTATAGGTTATCGCATTTCTTTACAGAAATATATAATCGCCACGTGTGCGGTCAGATGAAATAGACTCCTTAAATGTTTGAGATTCCAGCATTTTCTCAGAAGGGTCTCTGGTAAAAGAGACGCCTTTCCTTTGTATGAAAAAACATACTTAGCTTTTGCTTAAAATGTAAGCTATTTTTTACGTTTAAAGGTTCTGTACCGTATTTTTAGGTGAAAAAAGGGAGCCGGAACCAAAACAAATTGAATTGAAGCAGCTCGAAAGGTTTAATTGACCATCTCATCCGCAGTGCATGAGTTTTTTTTATCACTGAAATGTTTATCTCACACTGAACCTCCGCATCGCACTCAAATCGACAAAACTGATATCATGAAGATCAAAGGCTCAGTCTTGTGGCTGTGCAATGATATTCATTGTCTGCCATAGCAATCAATAATCTACTGTTTTGATTCAGACAGATTTTTACTGTGGAAAGCTTATCGTTTATCACTTAACTGCTATTTCGTTCCAGTCGTAACACCGCCAAGTTTTATCAAGCTGTCTCCGTTCCTCACTCGGTACATTTCGGAAGAACTAGATATCGAGGATTAACTAGAAAGAGAACTCTTATTGTCCAAGGAGAAACTACTAGTGCACATAGATTCCAAGGGCGTTGAGAGGAGAATAGTAATACCGGAGTAATACTCAGAGTCCGAGAGCATTTATAATTTATAAACAATTTAGTTGCGGGCTATAATGAGGCGACTTCTTTACCAAAATTCATAACGGATAACGGATGTATCCGCGCTATGGTTACCGCCTTTGCGGATTATGAAAGTAAAAGTAAAGTAAAAGGATATATTAAAAGAAGCAAATAGTGCGAAACGAGTAGATTTCCAAAGAAATATGGTATCGCACTTGGAAATATATTTTGCAACGCATAAATCGTTGGGTAATACCATCCATTAACAGTCCGTTCACGCTCTAAATGCGAAATGGGAGGAGAAAACGATTAAAACTATTTAAGTGCTAATTATAGGCGCAGCCTTAATTAAAGTCAAAGTAATCATTCGATATTAACCAAAATGATGAAAGAAATTCATTAATTGTAGGTTGGAGCTCATATATTAGCAAGACAAATTAATAGTTGCCGAAGTTCGAACGGAAAGCGTTTCAGCGATGTTTTATATAAACTCATTATGGTTAACCAAAGGAAATATGCGCTGGTCTGCAGGTTGGCGTTGGTGTAATGGGTTAACGCCCGCTAAAATGGGCGTTTGATTTACATGATATACGACCGACTACCGTATATAAAGCTATGGAAGTGTGAATCTCTCGAAAAAGGTTAGACTCTTAATTAAGTGCATCACATGAGTTGCAGCCAAGTCCAGCCAAGTGCTGTCATTGTTTCGCTCCAAAATCTCCTTCGGTGATTATCTACAATATACTGGTGGGTAGAGCTACAGCTTTAGCATTACACTTAAGTGTGGTTTTGTCAAAAAACATGAAACGGTATTCTCTTTCATCGGTAGACTGAAATAATAGATCTTAGTACGTGACCTAACCGCAACCAAATCTGAAAATTTGCTCTCGATTTCGTAGCCTGAAACGTAGACTCGAGACCAAGAGCCGGCTATGTCCTACACAGGAAGCAAAGAGTGTCCGAAATCCAAGCTGCTGCCTCACGGTCATACACACCCACATTTCAGCCGTTTCAAGTGTTTTTACTTTAATCCTTTTTACAATTTTCGTGCATCTTTTAACAGTCAAGGCTAGCATAGACAGATTCTATCACGTAGTCACAAATACTCCTTTAGTAATCCATGCACCGAATTTTAGTTTTGGTTCAAAGTAAGCCCTTAAATATTATTGGAGGGAGCAGTCATACATTTTTTTCAGGTCCTTTTTCTCAATTGTTCTTAATTTTTTCCTTGATATGTTTTTGGAATTGTGTTTGCATAAATACATTCAAAGGCTGTCCCAACACCTAGCTTGGTTCATATAAGTATCCAAATGCATTACTGTCGCATGTTTACCAAAGTCCAAATGAAATGCATGTGAAGTTGCCACGGCTCTCTCGATTTTCAAAACTTATAGAAACGAATGTTCCTCTATTAGTCCTGCCTGGGATATTCTCTTAAGCATGTTTTTAGATATTGGCCTTTTTGAACCTCAACATTCTCGTTAAAAGGTTTTTATAAAACAGAGTCCATTGAGAAAATAAATACTGCAAAAATATCTCCAACTGTAACATCAGTTCTGTTCTTCAAGAAATGAAATGTGAGTGGATTTTTCACTGATAAAAAACAATTGGTCAGGTTAAAAATGTAAGAACAGGACTAGAAAACGCGCTGCAAATTACAAGTGACGAAAGCGGTAGAACATATTTAATGAAGAATGTAATAATTGAACCCTTTTAACCATTGCCAAAACTTTCGATCCGCCCCAGAGCACGTACTCTTTCTATCCAACATGAGATGCAGGACATAGTTCACAAGGTCGTCCAGCCTTCAAACTTGTGCCTGCAATTTTGCCGCATATTGAAGGATAGGGTCCATATGAACTTGAAAATTGAGGAATACAAACTCTGGAAAGATTTTTGAGTAAATTCCTCGAGTGATTGAAAAGCTAGACATTTGATTTCGACATGTTCAAGAGGACTTTTCCTAACCGTGTGTGGCGTTGTGTACAGCTTTTCCATCTTATTATAGGTTAACCTTATTGTTGAGTATAGATTTACCTTTATGAAGGATTCAACTCAGTTTTCAAACGAAAGGTTTTGAGTAAATACAGTTTTGAGATGACGCAGTTAATTCAAATTGCTTCCGATACCAAAGAAACAAAATAGACAAACAGACTTTTAACTTTGGTGCTTTAATAATGAAAAAGATATTTAAAAGCTGAACACGAAAGAATGTTTTCAAGTATCTGGTTAAGCCTTGGGGGTAAGAATCCGCTGCCGTTGGGCAATTCACAAGTGCTTTACAAGGGCCATCATGAGTGGTTACATGGTTGAGAGAAACTCTGGCACAACCTGGTTATTTTCTTAAAGGTCGAATAAAGCTGATTTTAATCAGGACGTTTTAAAATAAAATGTTTACAAACAAGAAAGTTTTCAGTGAAATTCGTTGTAAACCCATTTTATAAAGGGACGTACGTTTTGCTACTGAATTGATCGCTCTCTAAGCCTAATACCAGCTCAATATAAATCGAATTTATTTGTATTTTTTTGTGATTTAGCTGCCGTTGAAAACGCATAGTTGTAATTTCAGTAAAGATTTATGGGGGATAGTTTTACCCACCAGAAGGAGAGTCAAGGTTAACTGAACATAGCGACAATTTCGAAGGGCTAAAACTCCTGTTTTATTACGATACTTGTGCAGTTAAATTTACGTGCGCAGCTTTTGTGTAAACAGACATAAGCCATTGGTAAAAACTATAAAAATAAAGAACAACTAGTACAGTAACTACATATTTTAATGATTTCATCTGTAATTTGTTGTGGTTTGTTTCGAGTGAACACTCCTCAAATTCTGGTCATTGTAACAATTTTTGCTACAGGTATTTCCTTTGCTCTGGGCTTCAAAAGAAAACGATTTCAACCGTCACTTTTGGTCGAACCTCAAGTATTCAGTTATTGTCTTTTAGTTTAATTATTAAATGACGAGACCAGTCGCGAACCCTATTAATCCCCAAGGTAAAGAAAGACATTGTCGTTTTGACATTTTTTCAGTAGGCACGGGCAGATCTGGCGAGATTCGATTGTGAAACTAAAGTGGTAAAAAGACTAAAGAAAACATCAGCTGTGAGACTCATTTCTTTGCAGAAAACGCCATTTCTTAATGTAATGATTGGCAGATCAGTAAGTACTCCATTTAAGACAAAGTGCTAATTAAGCCATTGTCCTGTCTTTTAGCACATAGTAGAGAAGGCTAGTGAATAATCAGCAATTGACGCGTGTAAATGGCCTAGATGCCATTGAAACCGAAGCACATTTGACATAGTCCTTTTGTTCACTCCCACACAGAATTTGCAAATCCAATCAAAAGAGGTCGACCGCCCCTTTGACACATCGTTGTATTTGGAGCCAAACGCGGAGCGCGTGTGTTCAGATTGGTTTGAGAACGGGAGCAGTCTGTAATCCCAGTGTTTACTTCATTCACGGAGCGGAAGAACTAACAGAGCGGCCATGAATGCCACAAAGAGACTTCTTTTCATTTCCCTCCTGTTTTGTTTAGCGGCCACAGCATGGAGTAGGAAGAAGTTAAGCTGTGTTTCCATCACACGTTCCTTCTGCAAGGATATCGGCTTTGTGAAGATGAAAACACCAAACTTTCTGTACCACGAGTCAGCCGAAGAAGTTTATACCGCGCTGAATCAGTGGAATCCGCTAGTGAGCAGTAAGTGCCACAACAGGCTCCCACTCTTTCTTTGCTCACTGTACACCCCAGTTTGTCTGGAACACGAGATTAAGCCTTGTCAGTCGTTGTGTAGCTCTGTGAGAAGCAGCTGCGAGCCGCTCATGACCATGCGGAACTATACATGGCCTCAAATGTTCGAATGCAGCAACTTCCCAGCTGATAACAACTTGTGTATCAACGCAGCTCAAGTACCGACAAAACCCGCTACAAAGTCACCCAGCAAGAACAAAGGTCTGTGTTCAGTACTTAGAAGTAGTTACGAGTAATGTAACGATTTCGTTGAAAAGACGAACCGATGGTTCCACTTGTTTTACCTGACTCGCGGATAATTTCCCTTTTTGTAGTCTACTACCCTACACTGGAAACGAAAAACCATTAAATCACTTTCCCTTACCGAGTTGTTTTAAAAACTACTTTGCTTTGTCAAGTAATACGGGGTCTGTAAACCTCTCGTATTTTGTTGTGTTTTCTCAGTGCGTTTTCATTTCAAAAAAGCCCTTATCTATCCATTGCTGGTTTTTGTGAAACTTACTGACAGCTGAAATCCTTAATGTCAACAGGAAATACTTGCACCATTGACCGCAAAGCCAAGTATAGCGAAGTGCAGAAATCGTACTGCAAGAGCGAATTCGGTAAGTTTTGGACCTATACATCTCAATGATAATACAGTGATATAACTGAAGGCAGCGTTTCTTTGTCGTACGGTTTCTTTGTTGACAAAAACTTTAAAGCACGGCTCTCTTTTTAATGACTAATAATGTACAAAGTAAATATGGTAGCAGAACCTGGATGGTACCTGTTCTGTTGTTCAGTTTAGTATTAAGAGACAGAACGAAATCTCTCATAAGCACTGGACAATCCGCTTCCCTTAGAGGCACGAAACTCCTACACGAACTTTTGAGAGCAGATGTTTGAATTTCTGATTTACACAAGTTAGGAAAACATAAACTTGAGTCATGTTGTGATTAATTAGTAATCAGGTGTGAAGAACGCTTCTAATGTCAACACAGTTGTGTTTAGAGTTTTCAGCTCGGACTTTCTCATAACACTGGACCCTTGAAATAATTGGATTGGAATGGCCATGTGTCAGGAACAAAACTCGACGTCACGACTCAGTCCTTTTATTTCAATGTTAAAACGAAATGAACAGTGAAAAATGTTTGACTGTTAACGGTTTCAACAAGGTATTTTTTGTCAAGAAAACCAGACAGAACTACAAAGCAGTTGAGACTAAGTGAACATTCTGAGAACTTAAAGACTTGTATGGATTTGTACAGGAACAATAACTGTCTGGTAAAGACTAAAGACTAAGTTTGCTTAGATAAAGTCATAAAAAATATCATGCCGCCGGGGTTGTTATTCTTTCATAAGTTCTCTACTCGGGAATAATGTACAATTACCATTCCATCGGTTTTGATTTATTGGCATTGTTCCCAACCTTTTATAGTTTCTAGCGAATGTTGATCATAGAGATATCCTGCACCATTGCTGTGACTTTATCGCAAATATTTTCGTTTGTAGTGCCGGCTCTCTTTCGCCAATTGCAAAGAACAACGTGCGTAATAATTAGAAACTAACATTAATTATAAAATTGTCAAGGTCATCAGCTCAGACTCGATTTTTAAACGAGGGTAACGATGATGGATATGGGCACTTTTTTTCAAATCGTCGGAATAAATATAGATGCAAATGCAAGAGGAAGAGTACTAGGGAAAGACTAGGGAATAACTGGAAGTCAAAGCCAATGCAAAGAGTAATTGGGAAAATTTAAACATTCGGAGTGATGAGTTCTCTCCTTATCAATCCAGTAAATATAAACTGAAACCCTAATGCTTGTTTCTTGCTCAAAACATTCCTGGTTGTTGAAAGAATGGACTTCACTCATTTCTCGGAAGAAGCAATTTCCCCTGTTTGTGCTATGAGAAAAAGGGACAACAGGCTTTTCTCTTGCATACGTCCAACTGGATTTCGCGTATCAACCTTTTAGGCAGCAAGTCCAAAACAGAAGTTGTTTTGGTCCAGATGGCTAAAACGTAAATGACTTTATTTGTTAATGAAAAATTTTGTCCCTCGAGCTTGCAGACACACAATATCATTGTACAAAAGATCCGTTGAGACAGGAATGTGTGTTCTAACTGTAATAGTAATCCGCTCTTTGTTATGGTAAGGCCAGCTTTCGCTTTTTATGCGACCAACAATAAAAAAGTCTTTCTTTTCGGCCACCCACGCGTGTTGCTTAATTAATGTCGCAAAGGTAAGACATTTCAGTCCACACTTTTTAATGAGTTTTTAACCAAGATTAAACCTTCGGTATTGTAATGCTCTGCACAGACACATAACGGCCCCCAAATAGCATCGGTCACTTTTGAGGAATTAAGTAAAATACTGGTGAATAGCACTCCCACGGGAGACATAATGTTTAGACGCAAAACCCGTTCGTGTCATAGGACCTGAGCTTTTAAATCAAAAAGAAAACAAAGTGAAAATACCACAATTTAATTTGTTGAGCCAAAAACTAGTTGTACTGCTTACTCTTACACTTACTCTTACTAGTCTTAGAACGGTCAGGAAAGCATGGCAAATCACCAAATGTCAAAGACCTTCTTTGATTTTTTTTTATCAGAATACGTTCCATCTAGTTTTTAATCCAATTCACGAAAATTGCTTCTCGATATTTATATGTCTGTGGAAGATTATGAGTTTGGGCTGACATAAAACTTCAAAGTCTACCGCAATTATAGCCCGCATATCAATTTTGTTTGTTGACCAGCTATAATGCCCTGTAAGGTTATCACGTGACCGCAATCTCAAAAGCTTGGAAGATTTACACTGTTTTTACAGTATAACATTCGTTATTCCATCCAGATAAGTTTACACGCAACTTCAGAATGAACAGTTTTGTTAAAATGGCAATTTTCGGCCGGCTGTTTTTTTTCCCTTTATCTTCCAATAACACGTCTTCGGCGCATGCGGAGTAGATAGCAAACTCAAGGTATTTTCCCGAAATTAACATCAGTATCGCCAATATGGACCTATATACAGCATAGAGAGGGATCTTAAAAATGTTCGCAGTAATACCTCAGTTTCGCCACTGATTTAATTGAGAAATACACGCGTAACTAAGATTATTCAACCGATTAATGATCTCCCTCTTTCAATTTAATTAAACCCTCTCTACTTTACAATTATGAAATGCGAACTGTTTTCATATAGCCAAGGGCGTTCTTGTGCAAACGCGATCATTGTAAATTCTCGTATTTCTGTTTTAAAGCAGATGGTCGACTTCTGTTTTTTCTATGGTGGAAATATCTTTGCATGTATGTGGACACACTTTTTAATATTCTCAATAGTAATAACCAGTTCTCGTTATTCTTATATTTTATCAAGTTTTTTTATGATTGTTTTCATTTGCAAGACGTCCTGCATACTTCTTAAGATCATCACCGACCACAATTGAAACTTTGTTTGTTCGGTCATCGCCGAAATTCAAAAGTTGTCTCTAACATGTGAACGAGGGAAAGAGTTGCGATAGGAATTTTCTTTCCCTAAATAAATCTTGTTAAACCATAGTTACATAAACTGTCTCAATAATTTAGCTATTTATTCTTATAGAAGCTGCCAATCTTTTGACTTAGGAGCGACGGAGTAAATCAAGTTCCACGTAATCCAACACACGAGTCGAAAAACAAGATTCCCACGAAACAAAGACAAGAACAAAAGCACCTGTGCAGTATAAGCAAAACGGCTATATAGAATCGTTATAATTTTTTTTCTTTGAATGATATTGGTTCAACTGTAGTGTAACTGAACTAAAGTCTTAATTTTTGAAAAATTAAGCTTCATATTTCTTAACAATTTTATACAATAAAATAACGAATTTAAATTTTGGATTGATTGATCTGGGCCAGAGTTCGAGTCTTAGCTAGAGCTTTAGATTATTCTTAACTTGTATTTAGAATTTGACGGCAATTCTGAACGTCAGTTTTCTTATGATATCTTAAGGGGGCGTTCCATCCGAAATCGAAAATCGCGCTTAATTACCGCGTCATATTATGTCGGTATCTCGGGTTCAATTTAAAGAATCAAAACGACACAGTACCATTGTTGATGCAAATTCACAATTTTTTTTGAAAATTTTTGGAAATGATGGTAGGAAATAAGAGGGTTTGAAAGTTGTTGATTTTGTAGGAATTTTTGGTTTGTTTGGATTTTAAGTAAGTTTAAAATTAATTTTAGGGTAAACACTTGATGGATAAACGCAAGCAGGTATGCTATCCAAAGAATCGCACTCGCTCGCTTAGGAACAGTGTTGTTGCGTTCTAAAACTTTTTCCTCTTCTTATCATCCTAATGTGAAACGCCTCTTTAATGTTGATTTTAATATATATAAATGCTCTTATTTTATAGCAATCAGAGCAAGAGTACAAGAGAGAAAACCTGGCAAAGACAACACACAACTCGTTATCAAAGCTGACATTACTAAGACACTGAAAGGAAATCTTTCGGTAAACAAGAAAGGCGTCTTGCGCATTCGAGTGCCTCTGAACGGCTTAAACGATTGTAAAACCTTGTCGACCAAACGACAATACTTCATCATGGGCAAGAAGAAAGGAAAGAAGGTTATTGCTATATCGATTGTAAGATGGAGAAAGAAGTACAAGAAAGTGAAGTCGGCCAGGTGCCTCAACTAGACTTCATGTGTTTTTAAATCTACAAAGAGAAAGCAAGCTTTACCAACTGACTTTAGCCCGGAAACTACGGAACGCGGTGAACGAGAAAATACACTTGTAATAGACTACGAGTAGTTCTTATTTTCCCACTTGAATTCGTCGAGCAGTGGAAAAGAAATCGCGAAAGACGGCGCGCGGGAACTTGAGCAGACCGTCATTCGCGATTTCTTTCCGTGGCTCGACGAATTCAAGGGTAAAAGTAGGGACTACTCGTAGTCTACACTTGTAATGATAGAAAGAAACTTTCTTGGGGGGGGGGAGTAAATGATATTCAGTTGAATAAACCGATTAACTTCTTTGTAAAAGAAATGATGTAGAAAGGATAATCAGTGTGATCAATTATAGGACGAGAGAGCAACATCTCTGCATGTTTCAGACTGCACTCTTGGAAACAACAAGGCAAGTTTTAAAAGTCACTTTTCACGCACTTCGCTGGTTGCTGGTGAAGCAATGAGCTTGAAAAAAATTAGCCCTTGCTTCCCCTTCTCCACAATCTGACCTAGGTTGACCGGCTTTCAAAAAAGACAGAGTATAGTTTTGTGTGAAGATTCCTTCGAATCGTCTTTCACTCAGTCATGTGCTCTTTCTCACCTCAAATGTGATCGCTTTATCGCTTTACCTGCAATTTCCCTTGTGTAGCGGAAAAGACAACAACAACTGGTAACTGCTTAGAACTAAGTCGTTAATCAAATAAAAATGGTAGTTTACATATAAATATATAGACATAATTTCAGCCAAAATAGTTGTTAACGTAGTCACTTACAATTGTTTAATGTTTTAAAGTAGAAAAGTTCGAGGAAAGGTTAAACGCGTTAAACTAAAAAGTGCGCTTTCCTCATAGTTATATTAATCGTGATTATGGAGCTGGTCTTAATATATTCGTTAAAAGCTTCGACTCTGGATCGGATCAAGCGATCATGAAGATTTACGAGAGCTCCACAAACCGTTCTCGCTCTCATTTCATCAAATTTGAGCGTCGTGTCTTGTTAACTTTGTACTATTGCAATTTGTAACATCGCGTGTCAAAATTTGTAGTATCTGTCGTTTTTGTAATAAAACTTGCCGCAATTTGTTATAACGTACCTGTCGCAATTTGTAACGACACTTTGTCGCAATTTTTGCACTGTTAAGTGAGATATCGCAATTTGTAATAAACTTATTAAAACATACAAATTATACTCATGAGTACTGTCGCAATTTGTAACAACACTTGTCGCAGTCTAAAATACCTTGTCGCAATTTGTTAAACTTTTCAAAATAAATATCGAATCATGTGTACTATTCAGTACAAATTGTTATATGGTCGCAATTTGTAATACCTGTCGCAATTTGTAATAAAGTGAGCTGTCGCAATTTGGATTAACACCTTGTCGCCATTCATAAAAAACTTCTCAAAACAATTTTTTTTATCCATTTTTGCCATCTAGTTTATGCATACTATGTCAGACATACCACAAATGCGCCCAACCTCATTCCCAGGCTCTCAGTTCCTTTCCCGAGAGAAAGACCCTGGTTGGTCTGGTCACGTGACGCCCACATCCTTGGTGGTAACAAATAAAATAAACTTGGAATATGCTCTTAAGATTGATTTTGTCCTTATTTCGACTAGTTTGGAGCGGAAAAGATTTTACGTTCATCACAACAAAAGCACATGTTGGTTTATTTAATTTTTGTTACCACCCAGAATCTGGGTGCCACATGACCAGACCCAACCAGGGAACGAGGTTGAAATGCGCCATGAGAAGTTTTTTCTTTTGCTAGTATCTTGATTACGACTGCCAAATTATCCCACTCAGCAAGTTATACAAGTCACCGATGTGCGTCGCGGCGTGATTTGTCACAAGTCATTTACCTACAGTTTATTCGCCAGTGTTTATTTCGAGGATTTGCCAAATTTTGACAATAAAAGCGCCAAATTTGTTAGAGTTATGTTCACATTCTTGATTTTTAGGCCTTTTTGTAGTTACAATTTATCAAGAGTAAAAAGGGAAGGGGGTGGGAATAAAAAAAATGGCTGTTTTAAATAAAATTAAACATATTTCGGATAAATTCGTCTAATAATACTAACAATAATAATAATAATAATATAATAATAATAATAATAATAGTATAACGAAAAAGATTATGATACTAGTGTTAGTAATAACGCGGCTTTATTTAACTGTACCAGTCGATTATGACATACGTTTCGATAACCTGCCGGTGGAAGTAATCTTCAGTCATCTTCAATGAAAACTGTGTTTGTAATTTGGTCGATCGTCCGTCCGGGTGAATGTAGTCCAGAGAAGGACTGTTGGTGGTTGTGATCGAGGTTTAGACAACCTGTGTGGAAGTCATTCTTAGAGTCCGATTTAAAACTACGTTTCACACACTTTCTTCACTGGAGATAATTAAAACTTCCAGTTTCCAGGAAAACTCTTATTCTTAGCAGAAAACCAATGTGCTCAAGTCCCGATCGCGGGCTCACGTGCACGTGCAGATGTTTTTCAGCTCTGTTCGCCGTAATTCAAGGAACAAGATCACTGTTTATGTTGGGATAAAATCGTTTAAAGAAAACGAACTGTCGTAACCACCGAGAGTTGTACCGATGATCACGTATTCATATTTCCGTCAAACGGGAACGTTTAAAAGAAGCTGCTCGAAGTTAGCCTTTATAAACAAGAGGACAGAAGGCCCGAGGAAGAGAGAAGAGGCGAGGAGAGAGGGAAGGGGTTGGGGGTTAAACGCCACACCAAACCTTTCTTTATCTTTTCTCCGATATCGTTTGTCAACTCATTTCTTAGCTCTGAAACCCTCGAAATCATTTCCGACTAACAAACACCCACAAATTGCACTCAAAAGCCATAAAATGCCGCTTGTAATCCTACCCCATAACCACCCCCTCCTCCCCGCCCGCCCTCCCTCACTGTAGCAATATCTTCATCAAAACAAATGTCTCAGTTTCATCAGTTTTAATACGTCTTGAAGACCGTTATGTTTGAAATACACTACCAGTAGACTGAATTATGAGTTGCGTACTGGGGTTTACGTCGCAAAGCGCTATTACCTCGACAGTTTCCGGAAGCATAACTTGAAGAATTGCTATCTTAGTTCAAAACATTCTTATTTTGCTTATAAGCTTCTTCGGTCATGATTATATGCCACCGGGGTTTCTACAAGCCTCTCATCACTGGTTTATTATACCCCACTCGCGATTATAAGCCGATCAGAAACCCCTTACGAGAACAAATAAGCTCGGGCTTTTATTAAGCGAGGATCTACCGTGTGCTCCAAAAACAAAAGTACGGAATCAGCGCAAATCTTGTAGGTTGATAGTACTTTCGTGGTAAGAGTCTCCATTGTTCTCTTCCTGCTCCGACGAACTGTGGGGGTCCATATAACTAGACAGTCCATCTTTACTAATTCCTTCACCTTCGTGCATGCTGGCTAAATGAGAATCAAACGAGATTTCTGATGCTGCAATCGGGTGGGCAGCAGATACCTCGGGGTCAATGTCAATCACTGTTTCGTGGGATGATGTCACTTCCGGCTCTAGTGAATGTGGTAAGTGAACTTGTAATGGGTCATGTACAAGGTTTATGTGGCTCAGTGACTGGCGAGAGGTTGGCGTCATGGGAATTTCTGGAGATCTTTGCATATGACTAGAGATCCCCTCACCCTCCCCCTCTACGTCGGAAGAACCTGACTTAATGATTTCGTCCTGAAAAGCAAGGAGACATAACTGAGTTGATTAAGCACTGTGTTCGGAATCAGGGAGCAACCACCTTTTGAAACATAGAGTTGGGTGTCCTACACAGGAAGAACCCTACAGCAGCAGCAGACCAGTTTGTTACTGTGAAAAGGAGCACATCGCTGTGACTCTAAAAATGAGTACAACGCTGTAACAGCGACAGAGAAGCAGGCGTAGCTCAGTTGGTTAGCGCGAGGCCTTCCGGCGGAGCTGGAGGTCCCCGGTTCGATCCTCGGTGACTCCAACGTCTGTTTCGACTTTCTTCTGATCCGTGTAGCTTTAGCTTTAAATACCCGTAAAACAGAGCACTGACAGAGGAAGGGAGATAAAGTGCGCACCGAAGGCCACAAGTTTATCAGTTAATTTAAAACTGTCAGGTGTTACCCTCGTTAAATAGGGACGCTTTACCTTATACAGAGAAAGACATCGATGCAACAGTAACGTTATCAACAGTGCAGTAACAGTGATGCAGGTGACAGTACTGTTACAGTAATGTGGGCATGGACGTGACAGTGACGTGAACTGACAGCGCTGTCTGGTCACATCACTGTTTCACTAGTTTGTCACAGCGCTGTCTGGTCACATCACTGTTTCACTAGTTTGTCACAGCGCTGTCAGTTCACACCGCTTTTAACGTGCTGTTGGTTCACGTCGCTGTTGCAGCGCTGTCAGTTTACAACGAAGATACAGCGTAATGTACATAGTTATAGCAACGCCGTAACTTTCATTGTTGTCTCACGCACACTACTGTCGATACTATAACTATTACAGCGCTGTAAATGCCATCGCTGTACCAGGACAGGCCATGTCATCACCGTCACACTGCTGTCACATCACTGTTAAAAACCATCGCTGCTACAGTAGTGTCATTATCACTGTCGCGGCAACGTTATTAATTACCGCTGCTACACCAGAATCCCCCCCCCTCCCGTTCAAAAGGAAATGTATCTGCCATTGCTGGTATTTAAGCCCACCACGTAAAACCGTCTTTTGTCAGAACAACCAGAAAACTTAAGTTGCATGGGGTAGTCTGGGGTAGTCACTGGAGTTTGTCAGATCAAATCGAAGATGTTCATGTGCTGGCTTATGTGTGACAATCCCCAAGAAATTGCTGACGGAAAGGGGCCAAAGAGGAGCATGCACTGCATGATTCAAATCAAACTTTACAGGAGCGGTATGGATGATATAACCCGAAAAAAAATTGGTAAGTGTCCCAAAAAACTGAATTAACTCAAACCTCCAAAGGATCATTTTTACGGAAGTTTAAAAGGTTTAAGCTCAGAATTTGTTTAACGTCTAAAAGAGGGGAGAGGGAACTATTCGCATCTGTGAACCCCCCGGGTGATGCCTATGGCAACTGCATAGTCTCCCAACAACTACTCAGTTTAGCCTTGGTACGGGTCCATTAAATATAGCTGACCTGGAATATGACCGCAGGCGGGGCAAACTGGTCTTCGGGATGCACTGCAGTCCTATAATCCAGACTCCTTCTCCGAGAGCCCCCGCTGCTTGTCCTCTTTCGCTTTCTGTCGCTGTGGTGGTCCCCATGTTTGTTGGCTCCACCCCCCGACAAGTGTCCCAACATACTGGCAATTGGCAGGTCGAATACGCCGTGCTTTGTGGGGTCTGTTCCGGCACCCTGAATGTCGTGTTCTTGGCGAGCACTTGGTGATCTCTGAAGCACTCCAGTACTACCATCATCAGCTCGCACTATGAACTCTGCTACGTCAACCTGACAGGTCAAATAAGGGAAGCTATATCAATAGCTATGGTTTTACAACAGCACAAAAACTATTCGGTATAGTGTAAACTAGGACTAGGGGAACTGAATGCAAGGATGTACGGAGAAAAAACCGTCGAAAGTCCTTGCATTCTAGACTACGAGTAGTCCCTATTTTTCCTCCGATTGTCGAGCGAGCGAGCATTTTGGATTCTCGATCGCTTTTCTCGATCGTAACCAGTCCCGACCGAGCCAGACCACGGACATAGATCCGGTAAAAAGGACAAACTTCTCAAACGAAACAGCTGTAGGGACCATTATATCTGTTTGTTAGTGCTCAGCGGCCAAACCTTACTGGTTACCCCCTCACTTACGTGTTCATTTGCCGCTTCATTACCACAACCAGCTCCCATCTGGCCTTGTAGCTCAGTTGGTAGAGCAACAGTGGTCAGTTCCGGAGGACGTGGGTTCGACTCCCGCCGGGATCTTTTTCTCTTTCTCCGTATGGGACCATTTCCTTTCTAGTGTTTTCGATCAGAAGGTATTACTTGGGATATTTGTAGAACACTTAATCTGAACACATTCAGGGACGAACAACTAGGTTTCGCTACATATATCACTACAATAAACAACAAAATCAAGCAAACCTGTGTGCTGTCCTCCATGCCCTCCAACTGTTCATGGTTCTCCACACCAGACTGAAAACCTCTGATGTGAGCCGATTCAGTCTCGGGTTCCTCTGAACTATCACGACCGCCCACCTCGTGCTCTTCATCCACGACTTGGCCCATGTGTGAGTGATGACCAATGTTAGAAAAGGTCAGTCGGCTGGACGAGGAGGTCCCTATGCTACTGGTTAGCAGGTGGACTCCCACTGCAGACAGGGATGTGACATCATCAGGATGGAAGTCATCGGATGAGAAGGAGTGGATTGAATTGTAGGCGACTTCTGGTACACCTGTGGAGTGTACTGTGCTGGCACTGCTCATTGGATGAACATCTACATACTCCAATTGAGAAGAGCCAGTCTCTGATCCTGTAAACAATAAGTATTCAGTTCACTGATGTCAGAGAGAAGTGGTAGCTACAAAAATGCTAAATTCTTTCCTGAAACAAGTGGCTCATAAGGGCGGCGCGTATCCCGTAGTGTTAAGCGGATGAGAGTCTGTGACTCCCCCTGGACAGGACACTAATCCATCGCAGGTTAGCCCCCAGCAGAAGCTAGTACTCACTTATACAGCTGAATCGACTGGAGCGAGTCGAGTAAAGTGCCTTGCTCAAGGACTCAACACAGTGGTCAGGCCGGGGTTTGAACTCACGACCTTTAGGTTACGAGTCAGACACGCTAACCACTCGGCCACTGTGCCATCGATGGGAGAAGTGGTATGTCGACGTTATCCTCATTGTCAATCCATGAAGAGCTTGTGAATAGCAGTGTTTTTCTTAAACGTGGTGCAATTACATAAAAAGCCAAGCACCGGCCACCCCCTTTTATGCTCCATCTAAAAAATAAGCTGAGTGTACTGTACTGTACTGTATGTATGTATGTATACACATGTACATATGTGTCTATGTTAATGAGTAAATAAGTGTCTAGTAAATCTACCAACCATCTTGATCCACAGTCTTCTTATGGGTCTCATGGCGTTTCTGATGTGCTCTCAGATTGGCAGCTGTGGTGTAAGCCTTGCTGCAGCCATCTGCCTCGCATCTAAATGGCTTCTCCCCCGTGTGTTTCCTCATGTGAACGTTGAGACTACTGCCTGCTGTAAACGCTTTGCCACAACCTGAAGGTATGAACATAGCCAGACATTGATAGAACTAAGCAGCTGTAAGGGAGGTCTCGTACAACAGGAGCCATTACTCTTGTCACTTCAATTATTTTAATAATAAAACAGTAATAATAATAAATACATGAAAAGATACTGTGAGTGATTAAATTTATTTGAAAAAGCACCCACACACCATACACAAATTAAACATTTCTTGAAAGAGTGAAAAGATGACCATGAGGTCTAAATAATTATTTTTCCCCTTATCTGGGGCATTAGATTGGTACAAGGGTTAGCACTGATCTAAATCCAATTTTTCCATCACATCTAGAAGGGGAACAACGTGTTGCCAACTAAAACCCAAACTTGTTTGGTACCATATCCAAATAAGGGCATTATAAGTATTCATCATCATCATCATAGCAATAATAACAATGACAAAAATAGTGATAACAACAACAACATCAATAATAATAATAATAATAATAATAATAATAGTAGTAGTAATAACCTTATTAAAATGACATTGATTCAAAACATTTTGCATTCCTGCTGATTGGGACACAATTAATTTACAGGCACAGCTACCTACATTGGACTGTCAACCATCTACTAACATGTTTTAAGTTGGACAAAAATTCATAAATTAAAGTATAGGGTACAATAACAACAACAAAAAATTGTTAATTAATTCATACACAGAGTACAACCCTATGGGCAATTATAGAAAATAAGTCATTGCAAGTCTTTATCACCAAATGTACACAGCCCTATCTGGGATATCTATGATCAGGTGTTTAATTCCTTTCAATTACCCAAGAATGTGGTAACCACTTACCATCAACAGGGCAGGCATAAGGTTTTTCTCCAGTATGGACCAGTGTGTGAGTCTTCAGGTGGCTGGACCTTGTGAAGGACTTCCCACAGCCCTCATATTTGCAAATAAATGGCCTTTCTCCAGTATGTTTTCGCATGTGCCTCTTTAGTTTGTAAGCACTGGTGAATGACCAATTACAGTGCTGTAGAGAGATAATTGAGTCAATTTGCAGCTTTACAGAAACAGGAATTATACAACTTTAACCCATTAGGTCTAGCCTGTGCTTTCTTTGCCTCTTGTATAAATACAACAATTATAATAACAACAGCAATAAAAACAATGTTTGTATTAATAAAAATAAAGATTTATCTACAGTGTATCCCAACAGTATTAATTAAGTGGCTCTTCACCTGAAAATAAAGCTAATTATAATTGTAACAAAGATCTTATAAAGTACAACAAAAAAATATAATGTCTATCTTCTTGAGAATTATCAATCAGAAATATACCATAGTGGCGACAGCAATGAGAAAAGTTGCACAGCTGCAACACTGAATTAATACTGTTTTGTAAACAAAAAATGGAAAACGAATTATTTGTTGAAGGCGGGAAGAACTATAGACTGAATTTCAGTTCAGTGGTTTGTAACCCTGAATGACACAGAAATGGATGAAATATTGCAAATCAAGCAGAAATGCCTGAAAAAACAAACAAAAAAAACAATTACTAAGTGGCAATGTTCTAAAAGAAATGGTCCTTACTTTAGCAGTGCATCTATCAACTTATGGATGCACTTGCTAATTTGGGAGAGCACTTGAGAAGCTAGACATCAAAGAACTCAGCTTCACCTTGCACCACTCAAATGCTTCTCTCGTGCTCTCCTAACTTCCTGTGTGCATCCATAACTTGATAGATGCACGCTAAGCATGGACCATTTCTTAATTCAAACTCCTACCTCAGAAGGACATACAAAAGGTCTCTCCCCTGTGTGAGTTCTCACATGTAACTTCAACTTAGAAGCCTTTGTAAATCTCTTTTCACATCCTTCTACAGGGCAAGCATGCGGTCGCTCACTGCTGTGGCTCTTGATATGCGATGTAAGTGTTCCCATGACTGTGAACTCTTTGCCACACCCCTCCACCTCGCACCTGTAAGGCTTCTGCTCCAGCTGATGTTTCCTCTCGTGTACTCGCAGTTTATGAGCAGAAGGAAATGTCTTGTCACAGCCTTCATAGCTACACATAATGGTGTTGCTCTTAAAGTGTGCTCGCAGGTGAGTCTTGAGGTTGTATGCAGTTGTGAATCGCTTGCCACAACCTTCAAAAGTACACTGCCACACAAGGAAAAGGATTAATTTATGTTAGTGTTTGGTGTTTACTGACAAGTACCATGATAGTTATAAAATTCTAAGCTGTACTCACCATTAGGCCACACCGTCCATTTCAGAAAGACAAAACAACAGAGTTTTAAACAAGTTTTGTTGTTGAAAATATTTGAATAATATTTAAGGTGTGCTGCAACATTTTCAAAAAGCCTTAAAGAAATTATCTATAAAAACAGTTTGTTTTTCATCTAAAAACAAATAAACTGAGAGCAGTTCTTGTTTTTCTGCCACAGCAAAACTCTCTAATCTTGGATCATTGTCTGGGTTATATACATAGATTTAGTTCCAGGCTCCTAAAAGACATTCCAGCCACAGGCAGCAAACTTCTGCTTCAATTCAAGTAATCAAGAAAACATTCAAGACTGTTTTACACATCTGTACTTCATAGTTCTCAATAAGTCCTGTTAAGAAAGAACACTGGAAAACTGGGAAATGATTAGAAAACTCATAAATTATACTGTAGCTGCTATACAAATAAATACTATTAATGCTTAATTGTGATTGAGTTTTCACAAGAAAGTCTACTGGGACTGTTTGATGTTACAAACTGAGTTGAAAACCCGGTTGGCAATTTTCTCAAGTCCTAACAAAAATATAATTTTATGTACCATCCAGGCTTGGGAAATGAAGAAGCCTGTTATTGTTAAATTTATTGTGAATAGCAGTTTTAGTTGCAGAATTTGAAACTAGGTATTTCCTGAAACTCAGATTAAGCTTCAATTCCCATCTTGAACAAGCCCTCTCTCCAATAAGACAGATGCCTTCTTTTCAATACAATTGAATATTTAACAGTAATACAATTCAAAGAGAAGATTCCATCTCTCTTCAAATCAAAATCACATCAGTTCTACAGAGTTCTCCCAAAGGGCCGGCGACCGGTGATTTTCGCCATATAGTCAACTTGAACACGCCAGTTACAAGATTCGTATATTGTAGAATTCAACATTTTTCATGGAGCATGCCCCCAGACCCCCTTAAAAAGCTCACACCTTCAGTGCTCTTTCTCCCCCTACTTTACCTTTGTCTCACCTTACTATGCCTCATTTGGGGGAACCCTGCATCAAATTAAACAACTGAGAATTCAAATGACTTACAGCAAAAGGCCTTTCTCCTGTGTGTCCTCGCACATGCCTCTTTAGTTTATAAGCTGTTGTGAAAGCCCATTCACAACCCTTCTGGGGACACTATATTAGTAAATAATGTACAATAATTTCAATATCAGTACTGTATCCTGGGCTCCAAAGAAATTCTTTTTGAAGTGGCTGGGCACTCACTATTCTGTTCTAAATTAATCTAGTACTGACAGTACAAGAAACTTTGAATTGTTTAACTAAAAAATATGTTCTTACTACTCATACCGATAACAAGCTCTAAAAGTCATTCTCCTATAGATTTTTTGCATGATGCTGATTGGGACTAATCATTTTTCAGAATTTCATGCAGATTACTTAAAATGAAGCTTTCCCTTTAAATTGATTCACAATTCCTTTTCTTAACGTTATCATGAAATTGATTTATAACTTAAATGTGCCCTTTTGAACCAAAAGCTGCATGTAAAAACCGGAAAACTGTTTTTTTCTGCATTGGTGATTAAGCTGAATATGGGTTTTGATCAACAAAAATTGATATGGTATGTTTTTCACCTAAGGTTAATTTGAAGTAAGGCTGACATTTCAAGCGCCAGCCCTCCGTCTGAGCAAACTGATATTTTAAATTCAGAATTAAACTGGATTTTCAATTTTGTGCTGATGTAAGATTTTTTCGATTATTGGTGTCAGTATATTTGGCTTTGTTTTCATTTGGCTGAGCACTCTTATGTTGCTTTTTTTAAACTTGTTCTCCTCTACAGAGTACATGTATCTTGTGATATTTCAACTCATTCATCAGGCTGGGGACAAACTGGGGTTGCACATGTACAGCGTAAAGGGGAAACTGTTGGTAGGAAGAATTGGGGAATCGATGCAAGTTTATAACCACTCCAAGCTTTTGCTACAAAAAAGCCTCTGTGGAGGAAAGTGTGGAGCTATATGTAATAGCTTGTACCCAGGTACTTTCAGGTAATTTCTACAGTCTGAAGAATTAAGTTTGTGTATCGTTTACAAGCATTTGATTAAGAATCAATCATAGCTCAAAGTTAGACCCACTCAAATTGTGTTCATATAACTCAAAATCATAAATACATTTCATTTAACAGATTAATCATGTGAACAATTTATTTAAAATCTGTGTAAAGTACCTTCAGGCACAACAAATATCCCAATATTTTTATACTACAATAAGTTATTACATGTACTGCATACCTTATGTGGTCTTTCGCCTGTATGGGAAAGAAGGTGCAGCTTCAATTTGTACGCCTTGGAGCACACCTTATTACACTCCGGGTGGGGACACAGGTGCATCTTCTGATCCTCTCTGTCACTGCAAATAACTTGCACTCCCTGAATTTTAATAAATTAAAAACTGTCTTTTGTTAAGCCTTTTTAGCCACAGCCGGTTAATCAATAATTATCTATCTTTTACTGTACAGCATCAATACAAATTGTTTTGAGTTGTTTTGTTGTAAAATACAGGAATTGATCACACACACTGCCTGCAAGTTATCCAATACCAAAAGCAAAGTTCTCCCAATGGAAACAGTTTAAAAGGAAAGTATGGATTGTTGCTACACAACATTTGTGGTGTTTGCGGCTGAAAGGGCTAAGTACCAGACTGGCCTAGATCAAGGAAAACCTGAAAATTAAAAATAAAATACCTCAGATGCCAAGGACTGAGAACTTGGAAGATTAATTTGCAGTGTTGAATCATTTACGACTCCTTCAGGAACCATGATACCACTCAGCAAAAGTGACTGCTGATCAGTAAGGATAATGCCGTGATGATAGTCCCCTGACGGCATAACAGTCAGTGGCTCATTTGTGACACTTTGTGTTTCTGGACTGGAATGTGTAATCACTGAAAGTGCATCTGTTGTGACACAGCTACTGTCTGGAGTGACGATAGTAACTGTATCACTTGGAGATGTCAGATGAGGATCCAAACTTGTGTCAGCAGTAATAATTACTGAGCTTGCAGGTAAGGCAGGAAAATGACCTTGACTTTGACCTTCACTCTCTTCTGCATCACCTTCAGTCAATATGGCAGGAACTTGGGTGGAGAAGGCTGCACTGTCTGTGGACAATATTTGGCTGTTGGAGACTAACGAGATGTTTTGTGGAAAAACTTGAATAGTGAGCCCAGAGCTATCAGAGATGGCTGGACTTTTGAGTTGAACTTGTTGAGTTTGGATATGCATGTCTGTGGACACCACTGGAGATTCGGCATGATTCTCATTTGCAGGAAGCAGAACCACTTTAGCTCCAGTGTTGCCTACAAATTGTAACCAAAGTCCCTTTAAATTAAATTTCTGAATGCAACTTACAATAAAATGGAAGACTTTCAGCTTTTGCAAGTAAGCTAATTATTAAATATGTCATTTGATCAACCACCACACCACTCAAAGTATAGCCCTAGAACAGTAAAGGAACTTGGACAGAGATGTCATTT
>JAOBYE010019902.1:0-23196 GCA_025403585.1 Parazoanthus swiftii | reverse complement strand
GTATGTATGTATGTATGTATGTATGTATGTATGTATGCATGTATGTATGTATATATGTATGAATGTATGTATGGATGTATGTATGTATGTATGTATGTATGTATGTATGTATGCATGTATGCATGTATGTATGTATGAATGTATGTATGGATGTATGTATGTATGTATGTATGTATGTATGTATGTATGCATGCATGTATGTATGTATATATGTATGAATGTATGTATGGATGGATGTATGTATGGATGGATGGATGGATGTGTAATTACACTTACTGTCCCTTCTCAAACGGATCCCCCAGTCCCTTTAGTTCATGTGTTGTCGTCCTGCACTGTGTTCCTCCAATGATGATGAAGACTCTGGAGTCCGTCCCGGCATAGCTACTGTTGCCAGTAACCACTCTGACGTCATACGCTGGTAAAGAAGTTTAGATCATAGTCATACATCGTAGATTTGGGGAGGTAAAACAAAATTTGCCACGTACTGAGTTCAATGGTCTTGCAAATAACTACAGCAACAATAACTACAAAGAATAAGAAAAACCTTGTAAATTAACCAAAAGTGTCCCACCACGTCTTCGCTTACACTTTCCAAAAAAATATAGAGAAAGCCTTCCAATTGAACAGGGTCTTGACACCGTTACAATGGACTATTTTTTTTTCGTAGTTAACCGCTGAAAACCTTCGAACGTTTACAGATCCATAATCGAAAACAACCCCAAAATAACAGCGCTGTAGCCAGACCGAAAAAAACGAGACGAGGGAAGAAAACGAAGACAACAAAATGAAAAACGTTTCAGGTGTCAGTTTTGCAAATTAAGTCAACAGACTGAAAAAAATTGAAAACAAGGAAACAGCTTCCTCTTCCGTCCTTAGCTCGTTTTTACTTTGAATGATAGAAGAATAGGAACATTCTAAGAGCAACTGTCATTGAAATTCCTAAAGAAAATTGAGAGCATCGTTAAACCATAAAGTCGACGTTCTTGTCAATAAAAAAAAGGTTTTTGGAGCTTACTTGCAGCATTGGAGCGCGTCAAATATTGGAAGGCGATGAACAACAGAACAACGACAATGCGGTGAGTATGCATGCTGTTAATCTCCTGACTCTGGGTTACGTTTCTGTGCAGGTTCTTCAGTACCAGCTCAACCAACAACGCAAATGGTCTTCCTATTCCCCATAAAAAGTTGCCTTTAGTTTAATTTGACTTTGTCAATAATTGTTTCTTTGCGTGTACCTACTATTTGTTACTTGCGGAAAAGGAACAGTCTAATTAACTAGTAGTGTCAAAAGTGATTTTGCACGTCCGTGATATGCTAGCACAGCTTTCAAAACAAGCTATTTGTATTATTGCTATTTTAGAAAAAAGTTGTCACCGCCTTTGCTTGTTTTGTTGCATGAATAATGTCAAAGCCACCAGATACAAAGATATGTGTACAAACTGATCAAAATTAGTGCCATATATTAACACTGACTCAAAATGCCCTGGAACAGACAAAGCTGCTGCTGTAAAGGGAACGTATAAGCTGTTGTATACAGTGTATTAGAACATGTTGAGGCCACGTGAAAGACAAGCCACGAAAGCCGCAATGTTATCTATAAGGCTTGCCAAACCAAGAGACGATCCACACCTTAAGACATCAACCCTAAATAAAGCGACGGAATGCAATTTAAAGAAGACAAGTGGTTCACTGCCCACCACCCCCTCCCTTCTTTTTTCTTTTGCAGGGGGGGGGTACTGATAGTTTTGGTTAATCAGTATGGCCTATTTGCAATCCATGAAAAAAGCAAGCACGACCAAGGTAGTGACAATCTTACTCTGAAAAAATATTGACGCAGATAGTCTGTTTTGAAAGCTGTGTTAACATGCTTTACTTTTGACTACACTAGATAATTAGATGTTCGTTTTCCGCAGGTAGCAATTGTAAGAAACACGCAAAGAAACAATCATTGACAAAGTCGAACTGAACGAGTATTGTCAGAGGAGCAGTTGCGGAGTTGGTAAGAACCGAAACAGAAACGAAATTAACTTGAAGACCGTGAGCCAGCATTATCGATCAGGCAGTCAGTGCTTTGAGACGACACCAATAAAGCTTAATCTTCTTCTTTTCACATTAAAATCTTCTACAAAGTGTGTCTCTTTATAGCATATTTCTTCAAGAAAATTGGGCAAGAAATTGCAGTAAAGGGGACTATTCGCTCAGCAACTGATATAGGCTGTTTACAAAACATCCATAACGCCCACTAGTTTTGGTATTAGTTTCGCAGTTGACTACGTTTTCTTACATTTCAAATACAGTTTACAGTTGGACCCAAATTATTAAGCTAACAATGGTTATCTTGAATGTTTTTGTAGCCGACCAGAGAAAAGCTCAGTTCACAGATCAGAGAAAGTTTAGTTGACGAGCAAGCTGAATATGTGGTTTGTTCAGCAAGAGTTGATATTCTTGATGACTGAGTTGCTTTCAGTGCAAGGCATAAAACTAAAAAAAAGTAATGCTAATTTTTATTACACGGCGTTTCATTGCGCCATTGTCAAGTGAAAATCAGGTTTTACAAGTAAAGTATTCTTGGTCACATCTAATAAACACATTAAGTATTCAGGGTTATTCATGGCTGTTTGTTGTGTTCTATGGTGAGTGAGGGTGAAACTTGGGATCAGGGTTACTTCTGTTTCACAGAAAAGGGACAGAGTACAAAAGAATTTTGTTGTTGGCAGCACTGAAACCCGAGGAGGAGGGGGTTACTCCCTAAATTTGGATGTCGCCGGGGGAGCTCGGCTTTTTTTTAGGGGTTGAAATTGGCAATCCAGTTTTTTTAGGGGTTTTCTCCGGCGAAATCTGAGTTTTGAGAATATATAGTGTTTTTTAGGGGTAGTTCTGGCGCAAGTTAGGATTCCATCTCAATTTCTAGATCAGAGTGGTATATTTTTGGGTAGCAACTGAAATCTGGTGGCCAGGTACGTGTTTTTAGGGTATTTCAGTTTATATTTTCCGACGAGCTCCCCTGACATCTTACAAAGGGAGTCTCCCTCGGCACTGAAATTGAGCGGTGGGTGTAGTAGATGTTCGAGGTCCCAGGTTTGACACTCATTGTGCTCGCTTTTCTTCGGGACTTTTTAACATCAATTTTTCTTGAAAATTTACTTGAAACTAAAGTCGTGTGAATTTAGACAATGTTACGCTTTCAATCGGAGCCCACAGCAGTAGAACAAGATGGGCAGCGGTGACAACTGAAATGAAAACAAGATGGCGGCCGCAGCACTTCCTGTGGTTTTGAAGAAATTTCACCGTCGACTTTGCAATGTAGAAGAAATCGATGTTGCCAAGATATCGGCAGAATTCCAATTCATAGGTATTCTTGATGACAGTGGATGGCTTTCTGTATGTAATACTGTGACAGAGGTGCAGGAGCGATTTTCGAACGTCAAACAGTAAGTATGCTGTTAACTGTAAAGGTCATGGTTTTAGTTATCAGTGTCCACTTTCACAAGATCATGAAGAAGAAACCGAGGAATAGTTTTTAGTAGGTAACATTAAACAACTGAAAATTTCATTCGCGCACAATTTACGACCTGTTGTTTGTGACGAAAAGCATAAAACGTGAAAGGCAGGTAGTTGATTTTCTCTCACCGTAATACGAATTGCAACGCCGGTCAGTGATCATGTGGTTGGGGATATTTATAGAAGTTGGGGCTCATACTTGATATTAAGTTAAAAATCGAGATTTGATTTTGTGATGGCAGTTCCTTTTCCTTGAAGGAATGATACTGATAACAGACCTGAATTAATACAAACTGATAAATCACGCATTGTTTTATATAAATGATAATAAAACATAACATTTTACAGTAATACTGTTAAGACTTATGTGCAAGCCAAATCCAAATGCAAACATCCACTCGCTGTTTAATTCAGGATGTGGCTTATGTTCCCACCATCGTTGTAGGCATGTAGAGGCTTAAATGGTGAAATTTCTGTGAGCAACCTGGTATAACATCTTGATAAGTTTTTTGTTATTACTCAAAAAACTTCCCAGACACAAACACCTTGATCCCATTTCCTTCTCTCCTTCCCTTTATGTTGTGGCTCATACCCATTATTTCTTCCTCTTCTCATCATTTACTCTCCCACTTCCCACACTTCTTTCCTGGTTTTGCCTGACCACTCCCCGTCCCCCTCCCCCTTATACCACATGTATGACTCCCATCCTATCTGCTCTCACAACTGGAAGAGAAATTAAAATTCTTTTCTCCTTTCACCATTTTACTCTTCTGTTTTACATGTAAACTTCACTCGTTCCCCCTCAAACTTCCTGACATACAGATCTACCCATTGACTTCATATTATGATTCCCAGCCCCTCTCCTATTGTAACAGGAAGTGACAACAAGAATGTTTTCTCCTCCTTTGCACCCTTTTATTCTCTCTTTTCCTTACTCTTCATTTGTGGTTGATGCTCCCTTAATCTTTCTGGTGTTCCTCCTCATGTTATTGTTACTACTCTATTGCTCTTTTAAAAATTAACTGGAAGTTGCTCTCCTGCTTCTCAAACTCTTCACTCGTAGGTCCCATCTTCTTTGACTGATGCCCCTAAACCCTCTTCTCCCCACATATTGCAGAACGCATACAGTGAAAATGCTTTCAATCAATGTTTGTTTTGCAGATTTGAATGGACACACTCTTTAGGCTCACAAAACCAGAGTTGCAATGATAAATTTTCGCACATCTCCCTTGTGGCTGTGAAATCTGATTGGTCAGTTGAGTTGCACTCAGTGTGTCATTGTTCTGAAGAGTCAGCCGAATTACCAGATGGTGCAACCAGTAGTGTTCAAGTGAGCTGTGTTGCTATGGTAACTTTAGAAATGCTAAAGGCTCTTTTGAAAGACAGAGGAAAAGGTAATTCAAAATTTTAATTACCATAATAATAATAATTATCATCATCTTCATAAATGTTTTTTATTATTATTACTATCACTATTATTATTGTTTATATTGTTTGTATATTGATGGCAATAATAGCTCGGAGGTTTTATCTCACGAATCTTACTAATTAAAGTGCAACTGTATGAAAATGAGTCTATGTTACCAATACCAAAACTATTATTGTTATTATTTAAGATTAAAACCTGCCAAAAACCCAACTACGATCCTACTATCAAACAAAAATTCATTTTTTATTGGCAGCAAAAGAACAACACTTCTCTACTGTTGGTTAGAAGGAGAGGGCAAAGCACTTGAATGAATGACTGTTTGTAATTAACCAACCTATTTTCAAATGCAAAACCTCTTGAGTGTAAATGTCTGGCTCTGAATACAGTATATGCCTATCATAATATAAAAAAACTTTCTGTAAACCAAATATATGGTAAGCCCATGGGCCAGTTTACAAAAGTTTCCAGTATCACCAATTATTCCAACCAATAATGAAGAAAATGAAAAACGAAATGATTGAGTGTATACTGTACTTATAGTTTGGTGAATAAAGAAATTGCAGAATAATTTTTTATTTTTACCTACATGTACAGTAGTGATTAGAAGTTTTTTTGGAGTTGTGATACTGTACATTGTAAAATTTGTGTTTCATTGATATTATGATCATTCTTGTGTTTCAGAATATGAAGTCACTGATTTGAAGTTAGTGAGCTGTTCACAGCAAGATCTCCACACAGGATGTAGCGTCACTTTACTTATCAACCATAAACTCATCACTGTCTTGGCTCTCAGCCAAACTGCTGCCCCAGAGGTGATGCAGTGCTTTGCTCTGGACAGTTCAGCAAGCTCACTTCCACTTCTTGTGCCTGTCTTATCACTTGTTCAGGTTCAACAAAATGTCAACCTACTTTTCAGCTTGTTTTCTTCAGGAATATTGAGTATCCTTTTGTGAGTTTACAAAGTCTGAGTGAAGTTTCAAGTTCTGACCTTTGTCTGATAAGGTTTTCTTAAATCAGTTACACAGAAACAGGTGCCCCTCTCCAAACTGTGTTAATTATGTACATATATCTATAATTTTATATCTTCTGCCTGCATGTCTGTGTGCCATAACATATACATCTGCACATACACATATTAAATGTACCAACACATACAAACACACAGAAACAATTTCACATACACGTTGGTGACTTGGAGTACCCCTTTCCACCCCCTGAGATTGAGTTGTCTGCAGACCTGGTTTGCTGTTCTCTTTCCTTAATTACATTTTGCAGTCATCCACCACATTAATGGTAGCTTTGTTGGCTGGGTGGATATTCAGGAGTTTGTATCAATAGAAGAAGGTACTGTGATGTTCTGAATTACAAAATAATATACATGGAGGGGTGGAGAGGGGGATACTTGTGTCAATCATTTTGGTGGTGAGGTGGAGCAACTTTTGTGAAACCTGTAACTAATATATGTGTTTTAAACCAAATTGTAGGGTATTACGAGAGGTTTAGTCTCTAGATGTTCTATCTGCACACTTGCCAATAGGAGTAGGCTAATGCTGGTGTTGTGGACTGTCACCTCTTCCCCTACAAAGGGCCTGCTGTAATTGGGGAAACCTGTAGCAGTGTCCCTCGCCTTTCAGGGAAAAGCTAATTAAAATTGACTTAACTAAACTAATGTCCCGTATGGAACATCCCCACAGTTTTATCCAAAAACTAAATGGGCAAAGATAGATAAGTATTGTGTGCAGTATATGTAACTTCTGGCCTTATAACAGGGTATTCATACATGTACAGCTGTTCACAGTGGAACCCCGATATAACGATACGCCAAGGGAGCAGTTAAATTATATGTTATATCGGGGTATCGTTAAATACTAACTCCCGAAACAGCGATATGGTCGTAAAATGGCCGAAAATATCGTTATATCGGGGTAGACTTAATATGCACATGCATAAAGAAACGGCTTAGAACTCGTATATCATCATAAAGAGCTGTTGACAGAATAGTTGAATAATAACAAATCGCTGCAATTCAATAAATCTTTGTTATTGGTATCCTGTTTTGGCACTTTGGAGATTAGGAACTAATAATATCGTTATATCGGGAACAATTTTACGTCCGGTGCACCATTTTCACATCGTTATACGGGGGTTATCGTTATATCGAAGATCGTTATATCGGGGTTCTGTACCATACATTTTACTGTAACTTTTGCCGGGACATAGAATTTTCATCGTTATATCGGGAATATCGCTACATCGAAGATCGTTTTATATTCCACTGTATTTCTAAATGACAGACTGCGTATTATAGAAATGGTGTACCTTAAATAAAGATTATTTCACAGGGAGCCCACATCACATGTGATTTTCATTGAGGACCACCACAAATAAAATATATACACAAAAACATATCACTGATATTTGTAGAAATTCATCTGTTTCCAGAATCTGTTGGTGACACAGAGTTCGCATCATTGCCACAGAGGCCATTATTCTGCTGCTGTGAGGCTGCTGAGGATCTTTCTGTTTTGGTAGCAAGTGACAGTAGAAATACTTTGTATGTAGTAAACCTCGACGAGTACTTCACAAGGTATCCAGATCATTTCTGTTACGTATCGAGCAAGCCACACAGACCCCAAGGGGGGGTTTCATTGTTTCAGTATGACCCACACGATGAGGATCTTCTTCTGCGAGACCCGCGAACAGTGAATATGTCATATGGTGACAGGGTGTGGAAAACAGAACTTGCAGGGGTTATTCAGTCCGTGAACCAACAGAAGTGTGAAGGCAAGAGTGTAGGTAAGCACTTCGCCTAAATGCAGACAACCATGGTATTGAATTCTTGTAACACAAGATAAACATTAACAAGATTCTTGTGAGATCTTGTTAAGGTTAGTTCTTAACGAAAAACGATCATAAACGGCGCCTGAAAACACAACTGTCTCGCCATTTACGTTAAAAGTGATACATGTTCACTAGTCTGATAAACTGTTCGTAAGCACTGTGCCCAAAACTTTTTCTGACAAACCTATACTGTATTTATTTGCAAGCCTTGTATGCGTTACAGTTGAGTCGCAAACGCGATTATTGGAATGAGATTTTCCTCATTTCATTTGGTTTGTGTCGTCTCTATCCCCTCGATATGAATTCAGAAGTATCTATAAACATAAATTATAGTAAAAGACAACTAGAGCTGCTTTGTGTGTCATCACAATAACAGACGACAGAGCTGCTTTCTGTGTTAGCTTAACAACAGGCGATAGAGCGGCTTTGTGTGTCACTTAATTACAATACACTACTTTCATAATTTGCTCCAGTGAACGTAAACCAATAGCTTCAAGTCCAGGTCAAATTCCAAGTTCGCATACATTTGCTGTATTTTTCCCTACTAGCCTCGACTCGACGTTTTTGTTCATGGCCACTGGGGCGTATTATGGAAGTGGTCTACAACAGGCGACAAAGCTGCTTTGTAGTCACCACAATAAAAGACGACAGAGCTGCTTTCTGTGTTAACAAAACAACGGGCGACAAAGATGGTTTGTGTGTCACTACAATAACAGACGACAAAGTTGCTTTTAGTCACCACAATAACAGATGACAGAGCTGCTTTCTGTATTAACATAACAACAGACGATAGAGCTGCTTTGTGTTTCACTACAATAACAGACGACAAACTACCATTTGAGTCACCAGGCCCGTAGGCAAGGGGGGGGGGGATGCTCAATTATAAAGAATTTTGTTTCTTTGAAATAGTCACTTCAAATATTTATTTTTTGCATTTGGTCCAATGTTAACCGTACCCCCCCCCCCGATATGTTTTTACGTGCGGTCCGCTCATGATTGTCGGTTCGCGTGCTGGCTACGGACCTGGTGATCACAAACCAACCGCGTTTTTCTTCAGGCATTTCTGGCTTCGCAAGAGCTGAAAGTGACTCGATAAACAAGTCCAGTTATCGTTGGTTTGACAGTATCAAGGGAATGTCACAGCAGCATCACAGAAGCAACAAGTTTGAGAACAAACAGTTACTCGATACGAGTGGCCAGCTCACAGGTTTCCTTGCAAAACAACATAAACAGAACAGAAAGAAGACGTCTACTTCTACACTCGAAGCTAACGAAAATGACTCCATGTCACGTTCAAGAACACAGTCAGCACCTGTCATTCCTGCAGCGCTGTGGATGAAGGGGTATAGAGTCTGCGAGGTCTTTGTCACCGGAGAGTCGGTTCTGTTGTGGTTAAAACCTGTCTTAGATGAAGCTGGTGTTGATAGTCGTAGCGACGCTGCTGTTCAGGAGTTTGCACATGGAATGTTGTGTCTATATTCTTTTGCGACTGAGGAATTCTCAGCTCACGGGTAAGTACAATAATGTTAATGATGATGATGATGACGGTGATGATAATGGTGTTGATGATGATGTTGATGATGATGATGTTGTCGAAGATGACGATTTTGTTGTTGCTAATTATTATGTTGTTGATGATGACGATAGCTGCTGCTGATGATGATGATGTTAATGTAGTAATATATATGGTAATAGTAATATAGTAGTTATGGTAGTATAAATATAGTAATAATCTTTAATGTAAGATTTTAAGAATAATTATATTATGTGAGACATGATCTATACAAAAGATTGTGTCTTAAACCTGCTCAGGAGACATTTGTTGCAATTAATGTAAGTATTGTACCGTAACAGATGGGTGTTTTTTCTTAATTATTTATCCAGTTATCAGTTATAAACCAATACAATATTGACATATTTTCAACTAAAAATTGAACATTACAACGTTGCCAAATTTCCATGTACCCCAACCCATCTCATGTTGAGACTGGCTCATAGATGGTATCAGAACAATTGACCACCAGCGTGTATAAATGTTGACCAATCGTTAAGCTCTCACAACCAAGAAAGGATTAGTGTAATATGCCATGATTCTCTTGTTCTTTGCTGTTTATTTATTCGAATCGATGCCATTTCATCGCGATGCCGCGCAAGGCTTTTCTTTCAGCACATAGTAGATAGTAGATAGACTATTAAAATTCTTAATGGAAGTATACAACTGAGCTGCTAAGGGCTAACAATACAGTAGTGCAATCTACTCCAAGCATTTGGTTAACAACACATTGTTTTAATAAGTTACTTTAACTCACGAAGAGAAGTGACGGTTTTACCAGACTTTTATTTGGTAGTCTGCATGCAAGGTCCTCCACGCGTTTCTAAGCTGTATATCTTGTTTATTACTACATGTACAATTTATCGAGATATAGTTGCTACTTTTTGCTGTTGTTCTTTTCTTCTCTTTTTTTGTATTTACGATATATACGGCAAGATCTGTATTCGAAGGAGACAGTTGAATAGGATTCGAAGTACTTTACAAGTTAATGACTCGTAGGGTCGTTAGATAAACTTAATGTACAGATAAAATATATTGTTGTCAGTAGTAAAGACGTTTTTGTCAATTTCGCTGACGCTTGAATGCTATATATTAAACTAATTACCACATGACAACTGGCAACTATTCTGCTTGTTGAACTATGTAAAGGTTATGTAACGTGCATCTCTGTTGCTTCCAAACATTGTTGGAATGGCACTATCGTGTGAGTCGATTGACTCGCGGTCTGTGGTAATTCATGAACGATGTAGAACGACCTGTGGAATTTTTGTCTTTCACCCGGCATACTGTGTTTTTCCGTGTTCTCAGACCTATTCAACTACTGATAGTAAACGGTACTCTTCCGATCGCAGGGACCCTCTGAGAATCACACTATGTGACGTGGGCACCCTGCTAAAATATTAATATTGGTATTATTACCTTAATTATAATTACTATTACTATTACTGGTGTTATTAAATACCTATCTAAATTTTTCGACTAGGTTGAATTGTAGTTTTTTGTTATGGATCGCGGTTGTAATATCAGTGGTGTTCCGCCGGGCCGGTACACAAAGGAGCACACTTTGACAGACGTGAATCTCTTTGGTGCATGGATCAAGGTGTTTTCTTTCAAAATTTTTCGAAAAGTTTAATGAAATTCACACTTCTGAGAAAGAGAAACTTCGACAGACGTGAATAATCTGGGATCCCTTTTTGGTGGATTAAGATGTTTTCTTTTTAAATATTCTTGGAGGAGTAATATAAAATTCGTACTCTGATAAAGAGAAACTTCGACAGACGTGAATAATCAGAGATCATTTTTGGTGGGTTTCTTTCAAAATTTTCTGGACTAGTAACACAAAAATCGAAATTCTGATTCAGAAATGAAAGAGTCCCTTAAACACTGGAGCGTGCCTGTTCGCATTACAAGGGTGTTTCTACTTCTGTGGAGCACATCCGGGGACTGGCTGCTCCCTTTTCACTCATATTTTCTATTTCTTGAGCTACCCCACTTGGCGACGGACCGTCTTCCCCTTCGGATTTCGCCTGGCTTGAAATCCCGTCTCGTTTATCCAAAACCTGCGAGGAGTAGGGTGTTGAGTTTGCTCTGGATTTCACCCCCGTGACTCCAGTACCTGAACTGCTCCCCTTCTTGTCGGACAGGTATTGTACCTGTTTTCGCTTGATACATGGAGCACACACCAGGTCCCTGAGTGTGCTCCGGTAATGCTGGCGCGTCAGCACGTAGATGAAGGGGTCTAGGACGAGATTTAGCAGGAGCAAACGAGAGGCATTAAGATCGGCTGCTGAATTGATCCACAGTCCGGAAATGTTGCCGATTACTCGAAACTAAGACAGAGATGAGAAAGAAAACAAGCGTTTAGTTGATTTAAAAAAAACCCAAAAGAACTGATTAAAACTGCTTAAATACTCCTTGTTTGTATAAAAAAAGTATATTTTCTTGACCTGAAGGTGAACAGAATCTTCTTAATTTTGATCATGCCAGCCTCCAGTGTTCTTAAAACGTGTTCGGCTTCTTTTTATTAGTTTTTATTTAAATTTATGAAGTAATGCGATTTTACGAAACAAGAGAATCGGTTAACAACTAAATTTAACAAAGATGAACCTACGTTTTTACTGCTAAAAGGTCCTTTATTATCAAATTCGAGGTCCCGTGTGCCACCCAGACAACAGAAGATGAGAGAGATTATAAAATTCATTAAAAATTTTGTAACCAAATCGTGAAAGCGGAGGAAATTTCATTCGAGTAAATTCATTATAGTTCCTTTGTTTACTTTCGTGCGTACAATGCGATTTTGCCAAACAAAGTAATAAGTTGACAACTAAATTTGACTAAAACGAACCTAAATAATTGTAACTAAAAACGCCCGTTGTTATTAAATTCATTAAAATCCCGACGTCGATGGCAATTTTACCTGAGTAAATTCATTATAGATTTGCTTTATTTACTGGCATGTGTTTCAGGTAAGATTCGTTTTCGAGTCGTGAAAGCAGCTGCCGTATAAGGCAGTTTTAGAAAATTGAAATGAAGAACGATATTATCCTTAATTTTAACAGTTTGAGCGTAACTTCGATGCACAGTGAACGCTGCAAACATTTGCTTAAATGTAGGTTGCGCTTTTCAAGTTGATCGACACACTTCTAAAAGTCACCGACTTAACACTATCTACAGATGACTGTATTAGGGTTCAAAAGAAAATCCATTAGACAGTACTTTTTGCCAGTAGTTCTTGCTGACAACAGGGATTAACAGGTGCAGGTTATGTTATGAATAAAGTAAAGAAATCGGTGTCAGTGTAACCAATCAGAACTGAAAATGAGTTTACCGTATGTCATGCGTTCGGCCACCCCTAATTTTTTTCCTGTTTAGTTACCGTTGCTCCACGAACCCAAAATTTTGAAGATTTAATGTAAAAAAATGAAAGAATTAACAGCAGCAAATTTATGAGAGAAAGCAACCGGTTTGTGTTAAATGTTCGTACAGATTTTATCAATTATTCATTGCCAAGTGTGATCAGTTTCGTCCTTGAGTCGAATGTCAACATTAACCATGAAAGAGCAACTTGAATGCCTCTGAGGCTTCTAGTTTATATTCTACCGGATAGGATTTCGTACCCACACAAAGTCGTTATCTTGCAGTGAAAACAGGAATAGCCTTTCGCTGAAAAAAACCTGTCCAATATGTGACATATCTCTTTTGAAATCGTTCTGTCTCGCGTTATGGAAGGGCAGGACAAGTGTGCCAGAAAAACTGTCCTGTTGTAAACTGAAATCCAACCCGCCGCTCAATGGCTCGAAAGTGTAACGACCTCAGAACGAGTCCTGAAATAGTTTCGCGAGCACCAGCTGGGCTAATTTCGTAGCCTGGAAAATATTTTAGTCGGATATCCAAATTAAGACTTTTTACAAAAAAATGAAATCAGCGATTTAATCTCTTTTTTACAAAAAATAGCACATACAGGATTTACTTCCGCCTAAATAAGCACTTGATAATGAGAAGTAGCCCGCTACTTTTTTTCAGGCTTTTATCGCCGACCGATTCTATACGACGGCAAATAGAAAAAAAAGTGGGATGATGTCTAGGCCTGTGTCATGAATTCAATTTTGCTTCACTCAAAAGAACCTGCAGCCAAGTAATTTTTGCAACTAAAATTGGTCGAGTTTTCAAAACTTACTCAAATCGAAACATCGTAATTGTTATCATTCAATTGGTGGGGTTCAGCTTTTGCTTTTGACACGAAAAACTAATTGAATCGAATTTAAATGAAGGCGTTAAAATTCAGACGACGTCAAAATTGACTCTAAAACTCTAAAACGAGATTTCAACGTCTAAAGAGTTTGTTCTGAACATTCCACGACAACGTAGGCTTATCAAACTTCTAAAACTTGTCACTTTTAGACGAATATTTGCAGTGGACTTCATTACATAAGATTTTGGTTAATTATTTAATTACATGCAAGTACCATATATTGCACTATTGATAAATAATTCGATATTGTTGTCCAGTAAGCACATTTCGTCATTGATGTTTTATTGCACATTATGTCTACAGATAATAACGTGCTTGAACGAACTCGTTTTAGCTCGAAATAATACATGTCGGGACAAGAACGTTTTTCCAGTATAGTAGCGTTGATATATTGAATTTAAAGCTAGAATATTATGTTAATTTTGGTTTGGAATTATTTCCATCCTAACTTTTGAATTTAAAGAATTTACGAGAGGTAGAAACATTAAAAATAATATATCGTGATGAAGGTTGATGAGCATAATAATAGTTTTAACGTTATTTAGTGGATTTTAGGAGCCTTTTAGCCGTCGAAGTACTGCATTTCCGATGAGGAACCCGCTTTGATCAAGCAGAGCTTTGTATAGGCTACTAAGAAACTTGGAACAAAACGATATAATAGCTGATACAAAATGCAAATTTCTCACAATCGTGCTTTCTCACCTAAAGTCTAAACCATATGTCGCTGAACAAATGCTTTCTTTAATTTCATGTCCTGTTTTGTCATGTTTGTCATGGCTGCCAAGAAGGCAAGATTGTTGTCTGCACGAAACTGTGGTATAACGTTTTATTTCGACAAAGGAAAGCAGAAGGCTTTTTTCATACGGTTCCGTGTTGAGAATGTTTCCTTTTCCTGACCATCCGGCCGTATGACATTGTTAAAGCTCGTTCTAGAAAAACTAAGTAAAAATAAATTTAGTGACTTCTTAGCAATAAAACTTTCGCCAGTATGATCGAGGAATACATATAAACTATATATCCTGTATATATTAGAATTATGAGCGACAATAAAACAAGAAGAAACCTCTAAACTTCTTTCTGTATGTAGAAAAGTTTTTTGAAATTGTTGCATGTTTTAGTTCGAAAAATGGTTTTTCGCTTTGCTATTTTCTGTGAAAGCTACTGTTTCCAGAACGATTTGAATGATCGATGTATTCAGTTCCTGATAAATACGAAATAAAGTGTCAAAGGTTATGTGTTATCCACAAGTAAACCAATGTCAACTGAAAGAAAAAGAAAGCTCTATCTAGGTTTCGTGTTTTAATTCTAAACAAATGGATGAAAACCCAGTTCCCTCATTGAAATGATTATCGAAACCTTTTGTGTACATTTTAATTTTAAAAGTTGGCAGAAATTGGGCTGAAAGGAACTGTGTTTATAAAAAGATAAATTAAATCCTTGGAGAGTTCTTATACGTACCATAAATGGAGTCCAGCAGATAAGGAATAGGACTGAGATGAGGATCATCATTCGGGCGAACTGAATCTCGAGCCGCTCATTCGCGGAGACTTCCTTAACTTTCGTTGTGCGCATTCCTCTGAGGTTTTGCCGTGCGCGTCTTTTCTTCAACAGCAAGATTATCACGTAGATATTAGATATTAGCACCGCCAGGACCATTAGAATACCAAACGAGGCAAAGATATAGGAGAAAGCCTTGTCGGATGCCTGTTTAGCGAACCAGTTTATGGTACAGTAGGTTCCAGTGAGATTAAGGACAAAACTTCCGAACCCCAAAACTGGCATAATCGCAAACATGGCCGAGAAGAGAAGCACTATGACAACCAGCCGGATAGCGACCCGCACGTTCACTTTGGCCAGGTGGAAAATAGGCGCCTTGATAGAGAGGAGTCGGTCGATTGACATGGAGGTTGCCATCATCCCAGAACCCATTGAGAACATCAGTGTTGCAAACCCCTGAAAATCACATAGATGTCTACCTCCCTGCCATCGGCCGAACATGTAACAAACCCAGGTCGGGAAGCAGATTGTGAGAAGTCCTGCAAGGTCACAGAGACACAGGCCGAATACAAACACGTTTATTGTCAGTTTTTGAACCTTTAGGAGCTTCGCGGTTACGACCAGGGCGAACGTGTTACCAACTATCCCTGGAGTGGCGATTATTCCCAGAATAGCGCCCTGAAATGGTTGAATTGCGTCGTATGGTGATGCTTCAGTTGTATTCGTTGAAGAGTTCGGCATTCTTGCAACTGCGGTTGACGGGTTCAGCGTCCTCTATACTCAATTTGTCTCCAATGTTTATCTTTTACTCAGCAATTGAGCAGATCGCGGTTTGACCTATGAATAGTAATCGTTATTAACCGAGCTTGTTCGGCGTGACTTGTTTATAAACCCACTGACGTAGTTACCGTTCAAAAGTCGAGCTTCAGCTGAAAGATGTATTGAACTGATCATATTTTAGAATTGTTATCGAAACCGGTGAACTTTCTAAATACACATGACAACACAAAAAGAGAATTTCAGGATTGGTCCGCCCATGCACGTGATATTAGCTGTGTTTTGTATTGTATTCCTTGTGTTACCGGTCAATATTCGACTGAATCCCAGTTTAGTTTAGTGGTGACCAACGGAAGAGAGTCCTTCACCTGATAGTGGACAAGTGCGGACACACATGCACACCTTTCATTGTGACGAGAGCGCAACCCATCTCATTGTTTACTTTTGAAAAGGTTTGCCATGCGACCTTGCATGCGAGCAACGTAGATTTATCATGTGTTAGCGCTGACAACAGTGTGTTTGAAAGGTTCAACTTCAAAGACGCAAAATGCAAATAACGACATTGAAAGAGGGAATTTCACCAAAATGATCGAAGTGAGCAGCAACAGTTTAAAACGACAAAACACTTTATCTTAACTGAAGTACTTATATGTGGTTATCAGAGCTTTCCGGAAGGGCTCAAAAAGTCAAGAAATTCTACGTTTCTCAAGAAAGTGTCAGATTTAAATCGTCCACTTATTTACATGCCTACTACGGTGAAAACAGCAAAAATGTTTTTAGTTTTGGAGTTTTGTGATTATTATTTTAGAAACCAGGAAATAGATGTTTTCATTCCATATACGTGCTCATTCACATCCCGCTTTGCATGATCGCTCAAGTCACTTATTTTCAGTAAGTAAGCAGAATTTTAGCAAAACTATTTTTGAAAGGTCAAGGAATTGTCAGGGAAGTTTGATTTAGGTCAGGAAAATCCAATTTGTTTTCTAAAGTCAGTTCAGGAAATTTTATCTTCAGACTTATGTTGTCAACGCTTTCTTCTAGAAGACTTGCAATTGTCCAGTGACCCTTGACAAGTATTCTAGAGTTACGTTTATGGTGTCGTCAAGCGATCCGTTCCGTGCCTTCGTAAAACCTCGAAATGTCCATCTCGAAAATAAATTCCCTCCTTTAAGTTGCAAAAGTAACTCGAGGGCTTCTTATCAAGATAGCATGGCTTCTTATCAAGATAGTATGGGCTTCTTTTGGAGATAGTATGTTGTAAAAGATTGCCAAGAAATAGAAATAAACAGTAAAGAAACACTTGGTTTACAGTTTAGGTGATTTAAATTTTAATGTCAGTTAATTATACTTCGTGATGCAGACTGTTACCACTGTATCATCTTTGTTTTTTCTTCCGAATGGCGCCTGTTGTTTTGTAGTAGCATTTCTTAATATTTGCAGCATTCATTTTGAAAAGAAGCCCCCGTCTTGTTCTGGAAAAAATAGGCCCTGAAAAAGCCCATCTTGAAAAAAAGCTCGTCTTATAAACGGAAGATGGCTTCCGACCGGAAGCAGCCCCTTTAGGTACAAAGAACTCCATATATGGCAAGCGGCAGACTTGATAAAGCGCATGGGTTGGACCACAGTTAATATAGCCCCCCCTCCCCCTGTATTAACTAGGGTTGGACCGAGTCACGTACGTACTATATATACACTGTGCTTGTTCGCCGCTAATTATTTAGACAAAATAGGGAAAATGCTTTACTTCCTAAATTATAAGGGAAGAAATCTGATTTGTTCTATTTTATGGTTTGTTGGTTTGCAGTACGAATTATATTGCCGGGTGCGCTTAAACAAATCTGAAACGGCTCCGCTTTCAACCAGATATCAAGAAGACGTTATTGCAACCCGCGAGTGATTTAAGGGTTCAAAACAAAGACTCTCGCGAACCATATTTCATTTACAAAACAAAAATCTTCACGATTTCTCATTTTGTTAGAAGGTCAACTAAATAACAAAAGTTTTCATGTTTGTTAGTTAATTTGTTTTGAAAGTTGAATTTTAACTGCGAACGTATCTTGTCATCTCGTAAGAGTTTTGAAATCAAAATATTAAATGAAGAGAAAACTCAAAATTAACGTGAGTTGATTGTTACATTCTATTCATATCCATGTTATTAATTTGCATTCTATATATTCTTTTTGTACTTCTTGAGAAATCTGTTCTGATTGACTACCCTGTTAAAGGAACTATGGGGGCTGGACCTTATTTTTACACCAAGTATCATCCAGTGACCAACGCGAAACCAGCAGAGCTCAAGACTGGTCAGAGCCAGCTAAGCAATATGACAGGAAGTAATATAAGTTTTTCAAGACAGATTTAGCGGCGATATTGGATTTTGCGGTTACATCATGGACTTTGACTCATGTTTACTGAATGAAGTAACTGCATGCATTTTATAACACGTATTCCCCCAAGTGAGTTTGATTTGCGAAGTATACGTAAATCCAGTTTATAAAACAACTGACATTGGACAATAGATGATTTTTTTAAATAAAAGTAAAACATCACTATCGCTTAAATATCACGGTGTCAATATCAATACTTTTCGCGGCTTTTCAGCAACCTGCTCACATCAAGCCAGGCCGCTGTCAGTGGCTTGTAATTTTCTCTGTTTAACTCAGCTGAAACTCTGAGACATTCGTTCGGACCACAGGTGACGATACAGATAATTAACCGCTTACACGAGATTTGGCGATATGTCAGAGTATCAACTGCGTATGAGGTGTAACTAATAAATATACAAAGAACATTTCCGTTGATCAAACCAAAAAATTCATCTCTCAGTAAGAAATACATTCGTATTATTCGTGAAATTTTTATATATTTTGCATTTCAGCAACAAACGGACCGCTGGGTTTGTAGGACAATAAATATAAAAGGATATGGCCGGATGGTTGCGAGACAGGTTATGTGCAGGGGATGAAAAACGCACAACATCGCAGTTCAACTCGTTTTGCAGCAATGTTGCGAAACGAGTTGTACGCTTTTGTTGCTGGTATTACCGAAGCTTTAGTGTGCACAAACACGTTATTTTCAAAAATATCAATAACACTCTCAAAAACCTGAAACAAATAAAAATGCTCAGCCTCAGACCAAAAGTGAAACATTTTGTATAAAATTAAGTATCAGTTTTTCATTTTCACGGTATTATCTTGACACACAGGTTTAATGAGCCTACAGTGGTTGTAAAGAGCAGCGAAACAATTCACCCTCAGTATGTACTAACGGCGAGACTGTTGGCCGTACCTGCGTTTGGAGTCACGCAAGATCAGCTGGTTCATAAGGTAACGCAGTGTCACGGAATGCTGTCACGCGTGCACGCATGCATAATTATATTATAGTTAAGAATTATAGAGTGTTTTTTTATATGACGCAGCCTGGTGTCAACATATGGGAGTTTGGAAAAATACGAGTGTAGTTCAGGGACACAAATGTAAATTACGTTTTCTGCATTTAAACTACAGTGTTTTGCATGGATTTCCGCCATTTAGAAAAATGGTGTCTAAACACACTTACGACGACAACAACAACAATTTTTTTGCACCGTTTTGCACAAAAAAGGAAAATGAATATATAGTGACTGGGCACCCGAAATAACTATGGGAGCTATTCCAGTTGGGTGCCCACTTTACAAAATATTAATATGTAAAACAAACAAATCAGAGATAAATGGAGGGAAAAACAATAAAAAATAAAAATCTAAATAAACTAGTACACTTACATACACACAACGCAGAACTATAATGAAGTGAGAAACGGGATTATGCTGAAATATATTTTCTGAGAAGTTGAGCTTTGACTTCTCGTTTGAGTTTACGAAAAGATATTTTTAAGTATGTTAATATCACTCAATCAGTGACCTTTTGTTACTGTGACAACACCTACCTTTGTCGCTTTGCATCGGTTAACAGAACAATGCGTGAACTCTCGGAGATTTGACTGTTCATATTCGATACCTCACTCGTTTGCTACGCGCACTCGTGAAATATTGATTTAAACACTCGAAGATAAATTCCATATCTCACTCGCGCATATAGTAGAAATATGTAGTTTTGCCGACTGTATAGCTGTATGGCTATTTATTAAATAAAGTATCTTGTCTAGCTTGAATGATGATGTTTCCTTTTTTCTTGTTTCAGGTCATCATGTACGAGAACGCAGCCATGGCTGACTCTCTGTGTCTCATAAACCAGTGGGATCATTGTGTCATTCCGATCCACGCCCTTGAGGTCGCCCTCAAACTCAGACAGCTGGACACTGTGGCGTTCTTCCTCAAAAACCAGGAGAACGGTAAAAAAGAAAACGTTCAAAATTTTGAGGACCGAACTTTTTGTTTTTAATAAGATAGTAAGATCAGAATCAGAGGAATATAGCTGACTGTTTTAACTGACAACAACAACAACAACAACAACAATTTTTATTGCGCTCTTGTGATTAGTTATAGTATTAATACATTTACTGGCAATACTGCTTGCAGTTGATGAGAGCACAGCCATTTAGAAATAGCAGAGGCTGATGGAGCTAAATGACTGAGCCATGCGAAGGTCAAATTGCCTGTTGCCTATAAGTTAATTTTAATTGAAATGAGACCATGCACAAAAAGTATCAAGAGGTCTTATAATATGGTTAAACAAAAACAAGACATAAACAAAACAAGAAAAATAAAGAAAAATTCAGACAAAAAAATATGGGTTGTGTGGTCTTGTTCATCAATGTAACCAAGATCTGTAACTGAAGATAAGAGAAAGTTTAAGTTGTTTCTTAAAGCAAGAGCGGCTCTTTGATTTGAGGTCGTCTTGAATAGAATTTCAGATTTTAGTACCATTGAACTGAATATTAAATTTGCCGTAGTTAGTTCTAGTCTTAGGAAGATAGTATGATTTCTTGCTTGCCAACCTTGTGTTATACTGATGTACCTCATGTATGCTTTTGATGAAAGGTTACTGGAAATTTGTTTGTATAATAGTCATACACAATATAAGGTACTGACATGCAATACCATCGCATTTACAACACAAAATCCCCAACAACAGTGAAACGTAAATACTGTCCAAAACTTTTGATTGCTCAATCTTTGTGACACGTGTCTGATTTTCTATTCTCTGCCTATTGTAGTGTTCTCCTGCCAGACTATTCCTCCGCCGCCTAGTCCCAGTCCTTCGTTTTCGCCGTCCCATCCTGCACTGAGCCCGTCTTTATCCTCCCCACCACAAGTTGGTCTAGACACGACTCAAATCGAGGCTGTTATTATCCTGCTGGTGAAAGCCGTGAAGTATAACGCAAGACGTAAGTAGTTCTAATAATAATAGTTTGATGATAATAATACCAGCTTTATTATATAGTGTTCCATTTATCGTAGCTTTCATCTGCAAACAATTTACGGTTTAAGAACACGTAGAAGTGAGTAAGCAAATCTTTAAGGCTAAAAAGATACACAAGACTGAATAAAACGGTGTCATCAAGCTATTAAACAAGAAATCTTAATAAGTTTAGTCATTCAAAATGGTATTCTTATGGTTGTTTACAGAACTATCTTAAAAGTTTATTGGCTTCTTTTAGGGTGAATGCAATTGATCTGACCTTACGCTTACACCACACCACACAACACCTCACCACACAAAACAACACAAAACATCACTACAGAACACAACACAACAAAAAGACAAAACAGCACAAAACAAAACAAAACAACACCTTACCACACCTCGTAAACACAATGTTCATAGTACGTCACAACAAAACACAACACAATATATTATAACATAACAGAACGTCTCATGGTTGAGCATATAATAGCAGAGCGTAAAATAACATAACATGACATAAAAACTTAAAAAATTCAAAACGAAGGCGTGGGGTGTAAATATCGGAATAATGTCTGCCAAGCTCATAACGTCGTAAGAAGTATCTGTCTAAACTGAATTGATAATTGCTTATATTTTCTGACAACAGAGGAACACAATCGGCACTTTACCAGTCAGCTGCTTCAGATGACATTGTCATATCTACACGGACTGATGGAGGACGGGGCTTGCGTGCTTGAGAAGGAGAGAGCTGAACGGAATGCCGTTCGACCTGGAAAAACGACCACCCACGATCCCGTGATAGTGAAGCCTGTGAACATGACCCAGGACATCGAGAATTCCTTGAGATTCATAACTGAGTCGATTATTGAACTGAGACAGTTTCTCACTAATATGCCGGAGGATGAGAGGGGAGGTTTGGAGGATGTGGACGGGGTGAAGGAGAGCGCTGTTGATGGGATATACCCTGATAAAGAACAGTCGGAAATATTTGCCAATTGGAGGAACAAACATGACTTGGTATCTAAATCTAAATCTTAACTTTATTTAACGTCGTTGCGCTGGGAGTGGTTGCCCATTCTCCCAAGCTAGTGGCTTATTTTTAATCGCTCGACGTCACAGTTATTGGCGTGAAAGTCGTGCTAAAATCCTCGGGGTTCCTAAATTGTCTTAAACTTCATTGCTTAGACTCGTAAAAGGGCTATTACCATCACAATCTTGTTTTAAATAACATTGACAATCTAAATTAGTCGATATCAGGTTAACCACAGACAAAGTTTAGGTAAGATGGCTACCACTTGTGAACACAATTAGAACTGTGATACTGAACTTTATCAAAGGCATACGGATTAGTCGTGTCAGTTAGCTGACACTTGTTGGTTGCCGGTACTCAAGGACGTGTAAGCTTATCAAACACTTGTAATCTCACTGCATTCTTTGTCGCCACAGCAACTTCACAGGGCCTCGAATTTGCCTCTTTGGGCATTCAACTGCATTTTAAACAAAAATAGTTACCCCCATTTTTTGTGTCACACTTGTTTGCACAACAGGGGGTACTTTTGAGGTAACAAAAACAGTATTTTGGTGCCACCCTTAAAGAAAGATGCCATTTTGATCCCTGACTTTTGTGCTTTTGGATTTTGTTGAATCCAAGTCCTACAAGGTGTCATCCATGTTGCTTGTAGTAATCACTGTGATGATATTTGTTTTAGGAAGTCATAAAGAGCGCCATCACAACTGGGAAGATTCCACAAGCGCAGTTGTTTTTCCAATATGAAAGAAAATTCAGAGAGGTACAGTGTATTTGATTGTCATTAGATTACAGCACAATCTGGCCAGCAGTGTTGAGAAACAGTTGATTACCTTGTGCGCCAATTTTATACAAGTTATTCCGAATGCTAACATTTGTGAAGCACATGAATTTCTACTATTCTTGGTTTTCATGTGACGTCAGAGCCGCCATGTTTGTGCCCTTATACAATGGAGTTGTAATTAGTTTCTT